>BQNB010178105.1:0-12903 GCA_026074375.1 Tanacetum coccineum
TACTTAGAGGGAATAATTGTAACTACCGGGACTTAGTTGACTTTGATGTTTCAATTTATATCATCACTATCATGTAAGGAGAAATACGGACATCCAGGACTTAATTGATTTTGGTGTTGCGGTTTCGAGTTATTTGTGTACTTTGGATATCTGGGTTTTATACATCAAGACTGCTTGATGCGGCTTGCAAGAAAGTTCTGAATCTAATCAAGAAAGGATTGCTGGTTTAGGGGGAAGCTAAGACAAAGACTTTCATAACTTATAAAGAAAGTTGAAGCAACGCTGAAGAGTGCTTGGACAGAGAAAGATCAGATTGACAACCTCTTGAAAGAAAGAAGGTTAATGAGGAGCTTGGAAAAGTTCATTGGTGGAAGACCATACGGGGGTGACTTACGGCTGCTTCAAAGGACCATATGATTTATCATATGTTGTTCTCATCTTATAAGGTCAATCCTCGTAAATAATTTTATCTTGTGAATATGTTAATAACTAGTGTAGATTTTTTGGTGAAAAAATAAGATGTGCTCGAGTATAAATTTTATAAGAATTTCTCAGTAAATTCAAAATCTTTCAAATAATTGTACTCGGCACCATCTTATAAACCCTTAAAAGTTGAGGGGGAGCAATAATATGTTCCATTCTGCTAGAATACATCATTTTGTCCCCGAACGGTTAATCAATTGATATCCAAAATATCAAGGGATTAACATTTTGGATAAGGGGAGAAAATGTGATTAACCTGGACTTAATGTATATTGACAGAAGTAATCAATTAAAATGGACTCGATGCACTCCACACTTAGCATGTACTACGATTACGATGCACATGTTAAGGGGGAGCTTTTAGTGATGATTAAAAACATTCAAAGTGTAAACCTTTTGATATTTATATCAAACACTTTGAATGAATTTTTCAATGATTTTGGTTTGTAATGGTGATGGAATACCCTAAAAGACCGACCATGTACTTAATTTTATGGAGTTATAAGGTGGTTAGGTATAGGTATTCAAATCCCATGATCCAGCCAGAACCGGAGGGATCTACCCAGGGATATCCACTAGTTAGTGTAGAAGTCCTTAGGTATGATTAAAAAGGAGAAAAAGTGAGAATCGGGAATAATGCCGACTGAGATGGAGCTAACACTGGAACAAACCCAACAAGGTGTTAGTTATGAAGTCTCGGTAAGCATTGAAGGGGTTGAAGAATGAAAAAGAAATGTAAGGATAAAGGGTGTTGGGTGTCGGGGGCTTAATATAAGGGCGGTAGTGGGGTTGTATTTACTATTGGTAAATAGCATTGAGGGGGTGAAGAATGGATATAAGTAAATGTTGGTTAAAAGAGGGATTGAATATGTTATAGAAATAGAAGCCCGCATGACTCACAGAGCGGTGGACTTGTTATTCAGGCGTGGCACGTGGCTCGGAGGGGGGGGGGCAGGGGGGGCGGGGATGGGGGAAGGAGACCTACGGCTGCTTCAAAGGACCATATGATTTATCATATGTTGTTCTCATCTTATAAGGTCAATCCTCGTAAATAATTTTATCTTGTGAATATGTTAATAACTAGTGTAGATTTTTGGTGAAAAATAAGATGTGCTCGAGTACAAATTTTACAAGAATTTCTTAGTAAATTCAAAATCTTTCAAATAATTGTACTCGGCACCATCTTATAAACCCTCAAAAGTTGAGGGGGAGCAATAATATGTTCCATTCTGCTAGAATACATCATTTTGTCCCCGAACGGTTAATCAATTGATATCCAAAATATCAAGGGATTAACATTTTGGATAAGGGGAGAAAATGTGATTAACCTGGACTTAATGTATATTGACAGAAGTAATCAATTAAAATGGACTCGATGCACTCCACACTTAGCATGTACTACGATTACGATGCACATGTTAAGGGGGAGCTTTTAGTGATGATTAAAAACATTCAAAGTGTAAACCTTTTGATATTTATATCAAACACTTTGAATGAATTTTTCAATGATTTTGGTTTGTAATGGTGATGGAATACCCTAAAAGACCGACCATGTACTTAATTTTATGGAGTTATAAGGTGGTTAGGTATAGGTATTCAAATCCCATGATCCAGCCAGAACCGGAGGGATCTACCCAGGGATATCCACTAGTTAGTGTAGAAGTCCTTAGGTATGATAAAAGGAGAAAAAGTGAGAAAAGGGAATAATGCCGACTGAGATGGAGCTAACACTGGAACAAACCCAACAAGGTGTTAGTTATGAAGTCTCGGTAAGCATTGAAGGGGTTGAAGAATGAAAAAGAAATGTAAGGATAAAGGGTGAAAAGAAAGAAGCCCTCCATACACTTAGGCAGAAACCGGGTCAATACATATGCTGTCAGAAACACTTAGGTGTTGTCTGACATTGAAGACAGTCATGGACCCAGTGACGCTATGCACAAACCCCTCCCAGCCACTCAAAGTCGGAAAGACTTTGTTTCAAAACTCACGGAGATACACTCATTTCTATTGACTTTCTCACTCCGAGTTAGTTGATATTGAAAAGGTGGCACTCAGCTCCAGCCTCCGATCACTAAAATTAAAAGTGCACTATTGAGTCTAGAGCCAAAAGAGATCATCCATTAATCTCATTAGGACACTTGTCATAATTTAGCTTGTTATCTCACACAATGTGAATATCAAGTAATATCATTAGAGTCCTACGCAAGATCCTTGTGATTTTGCCAGAACATCCGAGTGATACTTAGGTATTCACAATGAAGATGGAAATCCTGCTTGAGCCAACATCAAACAAGCTCATGGTAGGTGACTTGTGCGATTCTTATGAATCAAGCTTGTGACAACTGGAAAGCAACAATGGTGCGATTCTTTATGAATCAAACTTGTTCCAGGTTATGGATCAACGGTTAAAGAATTTTGAATTGCTTAAAACTCTCGATGTGTCACAAAACCACTTTAGCAAGTGACACGTCGATTGATTTTCAAATCGATTTTCTATATCAATCGGTGAGATAGTAACTCACTGGTTCACTCTTATCGTGCTGTCTGCTTTGAGACGTTCCGATAATGAGAACATGCTGAGTACGATGAATCTAATACTTATGTGTTAGAAAGATTCAATACTACAGCTGGAAATCCTGTCAAGAAGATTCTTCTTAAATTGAATCTATCTGATCACAGGTCGATCCTCACGGATTTGAAGGTTACTCCAACCAAACCTGGGCGAATGACAAAGCCATATTCGTCCCCCCGCTTTATTGCTAACTGTTTTTATGCAGGCTATTTAAAGATGGTGGTGGAGGTTCCTGATTCCAGCTGACTCACAAGATCCATAGCCACATGCTCATACCCGATAGACAAACATAAGGACTTCATGAAAGGCTCAAATACATATTTCAAGACTTCCGCTACTCTGATAACGAACGTCTTTCTCGAAGTGACGAAGTATTATAGTTAACGAATCTCAAGAAAGACGTAGCATTAAAGTTTTTCAAGACAACCATTCAAGAAAGGTATGAGCATGTTGGTTCAGAAATCACAAATCCACAAGATGGCAAAGTTTCAAGATGGCGAAGAGATTGTGCTTGGTTGATGATCTCAAGATGCTCAAGATCACAATGTCAAATACAAGTTCAAGGAACAAGCTCAATCCAGAAATCAATGATCACTACAACATACTCACAGGAGAATGTCAAAAGGACGAGCTAAAGACTAAAGACAAAGCATTGTATGCTAGGCTTAAAGTTTTGTAAAATGGAGTGACCTCCCTTAGGGGGAGATTGTTGGAAACACAAAAAGTGTCGGTCACTTCCAAGTTGTAATAGGTCTTAGCTCGTAGATTGTGTCATGTTAAGTATAGAAGCTAATCCGGCCCAAGGCCTATGGGAAGCCCATCATAGCCCATGGGCCGGCCATCATGTAACTATATAAGCCCTCTCCTAGCCTTAGAGAGGGGTTGGTTGTTTCATTTTTTCCATTTTCCACATAGTAATAACACTTCATCCATTCCATATACTTTCTCTCACTAAACATCACAACCCATATTTCTCTCTCTTGTTCTTGGTAGATCATTAGATTACATGTTTCTTTAACTATTAAGCAAAACACATCCAAGAATGTTATGGCAAAACGCAATCAATAATGCTCAATCAAAACGTAGCCAAGAAACATCAAAACGCAACCAAGAAACAACAAAATTGGCAGATTCTAACTTACTTACTAAAATTTCCAAGGCATATCTGGGTCATGACATACACTCTAAGTTGCTTACTCAGCATATAATCAATCAACCTAATGCCACTGCAAACCTCGAACGACTATGGTTTTGACTAAAAAGTCAAGCAAGATGCAAAAATCATAAAAGGACCCTAAAATAGCTATTGGGATTTCAATTAGGACAACATAGAGGCATCATGTGTGATGTTAACATCTAACATAGCAAACAAATCCCAAATAGAAACACTAACCAATTGTTTGATGATGAATGAGCTGGAAACGATTATACAACAAACGATTTAACAAATTTTAGGCCATGGTGTTAACAACGAAGCATGTTTAGATGTTAGACAACATTAAGTGATCCTTACCTAAACACAAAATCACCTTGAAGATCACACACGAGGCAAATCGCAAGGAAAGTGAGTTTTGGAATGAGAGAGTTTTAAGTTTGACTGGTCTTGGGTGATTTGACTAAGTCAAAACGCAAAGAGATATTATACCTAGGTAATACTTTCATCTATTGGCAAAATTGGCCCCTCATTCTCTATTTTTCTACCATTTAGGTCGTAGGAGATACTAAAGGTTTGATTAATGGCACAAATGATCCTTAAGGATTAATAGGTCAAGGAAACAAATAGCAAATAGCAAGTTTAACTCCCCCTTAATTCATAACCCCGTTAGTTACCAAGCTTTTCTCATTTATGTCTATGAAGTATATAAATAATGCCCGTTAGATGTCATGAATTTGAAAAACCACTCCCCCCTCAATCAATGACCCATTTTCTATTTAAAGAGCTGTAGTCGTTGATGGAGTGTCAAATTTATGAAAACCCCAAGTCCGATTGATTTTCAAGAGCAACATTAAACCACCATGTGAAGTCCAAATAATTTTCTGAAGAATCATAGACGGAAAATTATAATGATAAAAGAAGACTTCTCTTCTTAATCAAGAAATAATGCACTGAAGCGTACATTAGATCGAGGGTGCACGGATATAAAGTAATCCATGCCCGGGAGAACTTAATCACCTATTGTTAAGAACAATCGTCTTTTTGGCGACAAGCTTTCCTCATGTTGAAAACCGGGTTGCAGTCTGAAATAACTACAAGCCACAAAGACATGTTTTAAAAAGTTTAAACTTCTGTTCGAGCTTCATTTAAAGACCCGTGTCATTATTGAATGACATTTCTAGGACCATAAATGTTATCGATAAACGAAAGACATGTCTTGAAAAACTATTTATGGCATTTTCTATTTTTTGATTTTTATAGAGTTTTGTGGGTTTTATATTTTTGTATTTTCTTTTTGATTTTGAATATGTACATATTTACATAGGATACTTGAAGCAAATCCGTTACTCATCCTTATCATCCTGAAGACGTTTGAGTGTCTCTGGCTTCATACTCTTCATGCCAAGCCGCGAGAGAATGAATTCAAATCGTTCTCTGGGCAGTGCCTTAGTAAATATATCCGCCAGTTGATACTCTGTCCTCACGAAATACAACTCAACCACTCCCTTCTCCACATGTTCTCTGATGAAATGATGTCAGATGTCTATATGTTTAGACCTGGAGTGCTGGACGTTGTTGCAGCATAGAGCTATGGCAGTCTTGTTTTCACAATACAGAGGGATGTGATTGTATACAGAGCCATAATCCGATAATTAAGACCGCATCCATAGAATTTGGGCACAATAACTAGACATCGCGATGTATTCAGGCTCTGTAGACGAGATGGACATGCTAGTTTGCTTCTTTGATGACTAGCTAACTAACTTATCCCCAAGGAACTGAGCACTACCAGATGTGCTTCTTTGAGTGTCTTGACAACCTGCATGATCTGCGTCTGCGTATGCTGTTAGTGCCATGGCGGTGTCTTTCGAATACCAAAGACCCATATTTATGGTTCCTTAGAGATACCGAAAGACCCGTTTAATTGCTTCAAGGTGCTTTTTAGTAGGCTCAAATTGATATCTAGCACACATGCACACAGCAAAAACAAGGTCAGGTCTACTGGCCGTGAGATACATCAAGGATCCAATCATACTGCAATATTGGGTCTGGTCAACAGGGATCCCTGAGAGGTCCTCATCCAGTTTTGTTCGCTCCACCATGGGTGTGTCAATAGGGTTTCTTTTATGAAGATCAAATTTTTTTAAAATCTTATTAGCGTATTTAGATTGATTTATGAAAATGCCTCTAGGATTCTGAGAAATTTATAAGCCTAAGAAAAAGGATATTTGACCCATCATCGACATTTGAAATTTAGAGCTCATTTCATTAGAAAAACGATCACAGTCTTTGGTTTTGGCTGAGGCAAATATGATATCATCAACATATATTTTAACATGAAGAGTGTGTTTGCCTGTTTTCTGAATGAACAAGGTTGGATCGACTACACCCTTGGAGAATCCTTGTGCTAGAAGAAACTTCGACAAAGTGTCATACCACGCCCGGGGTACCTGCTTTAACCCGTAAAGAGCTTTCTTTAGACGGTAGACATGATGTGGACGATCTGGGTCCACGAAGCCTTTTGGTTGGCTCACATAGACTTCTTCTTTAAGCTCGCCATTTAAGAACGCAGTTTTCACTTCCATTTGATAAGCTGTCATGTTTTTGCTGGCAGCATTGGCAAGAAATATTTTGATAGCTTCAAGTTTGGCGACCGGGGCGAAGGATTCTTCAAAATCAAGACCTTCTTCTTGACAATATCCTTTCGCTACAAGATGTGCCTTATTTTTCAACACGTCACCATACTCGTCAAGTTTCACCTTATAAATCCACTTCAGAGCAATAATCATTGCACAGTCTGGAGGTAGCACTAATTCCTATATGTCCAATCGATCAAAAACATGGATTTCATCTTGCATGGCTTGACACCAGCAGTCTTTAGTAACAGCAGATTTGAAGTTTTTTTGTTCGACTTTGGACAGTACAGAATTATAGAAGCACCACAGAGCATCTGTATTAAGCTTTTCCGAGTGGATACCGGTCGAGAAGGGTTCCCAATAATATTATCGAGAGGATGAGAGTTGGTCCATTTTTGGAGATGTTTATGAGGTTGAGTGGATTGGTAGGGTACAGTAATCGTGATTACCCCAGAAGATGATGCTTCAGAGTTCGGGTATGGGGTGAACACGTTAACAAATGGTTCATGCTCAGTTGCATCAAATGGATTTAATTCAAAAGAATGCTCAGTTTCAACACCGTGATGTATCGAAGATGATTGATGAGCCGAGGATGATGGTGAATGATTGCCTAATGGTGCATCATGATCAAAGGAGATAGATACTGGTGGACTGGTTGGAATGGAGCCAAAGTTCCCGTTGCTAGTGACAATGAAGTTAAACAATTCTATAAACCATTGTCAAAACCCGGAGTTGGATTTTTGAAACCCAATTTTAAATCAAAAACTCCACCACCTAGAAGAGTCAATAATAATTTTTCTCATCCTAAAACACCGCAACCAAAAAGATATGTTGGTCAACAAAACCAACCTCATGGCTTTCCCGTAAGTTAGAAAAACTTTCCACGTCAAAGTTACATACCATGGGAAATATGCCTTCCATTCTCACATCCCAACCAAGTGCATCAAATGCAAGGGATGTTTGGCAATAACAACTTTGGACCCGTGAGATATTAGGGACTAAATGTTTGAGTTATTCTCTTATATAAATAGATATGCCTTGGAGTCGACTTGGAGCCTGACGAATGGATCAAGGATATCGGATGCTCTAAACATATAAGTTTTCCCGGAAAGTATGATTTACCCGGGTCGTTTTCCCCCAACGATTTGAGAAATTGAAAAACCTCGCTTGATATTGGATATTGAATTTGAATGGGTTCGAAGATTGATTTGGTTTTTCATAACTAGCTAATTAAAAGCACATTAAAAACCAATCAAGTTAAAAAAGACAATTAAACACTTAAGAAACAAATAAAACGCGACAAATAAGCAAGTTATCACTAAATTTAACTCCTACAAATTCAAACTAAATATCTAAACTCTAAATTAGGACAAAAGAAAATATTTAGAAAAGAAAACATTTTTTTTTGTTATTTTTAATAATTATTATGAATTTTAAAAACAAATATTACTCTAAATTAAATCCTAAAAAATACAAATTAAGTACTAAAAAATTTAGAAAAATGATTTTTAAACTTAGAAAAATCTAAAATACTATAAAAACTAGAAAACTATTTTTAACAATTTTTAAAATTAAAATCCTTTTTTAAACTTAAAATTAAAGGCTCAAAATTGAAATTTAAAAATCTAAAAGGGTTAAAAATGATTTTACTGAATGTAAACCTAAAAAGTAATTTTTATAAAACTAAAAAATATTTTTTTGTATTATTCTGAAACCTTTTCTATTTTTTTAATGAATTTTTAAAAATTGAATCCTTAGAAAAAATGATTAAATAATAGTACTAATAGAAAAATAACCAAAATTCAAGGAAAACATAAAACCTAACAAAGATCAAAGGAAAAATAAGAAAATAAGATTAGAGGAAAAATAAAAAGAAGGTGTCAGCTTAACTAATACGCTCAATAAGCCCGTAGTTAAGCTACGGCTTATTAACTAAGAGGGAGGTGAAAATGAGTTTAAAGATTAAATGGAAAGAGAAGAGGTTGGATGAGCTAATGTAGCACAATGGTAAAACGTATGGGCATGTGAAGGAGAGGTCTAGGGTTCGAGGCAGGCAAACCCCCTTTTTACTTATTTTTTTATTTTTGCTTATTTTTGAAAAACAAAAGTTGAAACTTAAAAAGGACTTAATTTTAAGCACTTTTTATAATATTAACTGAAACTGAGAAATAAAATAGCTTAAGAAAAAGCTGTTTCAGAAAGTAGTTTTTTGAGGTTCAAAAAGCTAATTTTACTAAAAAGCTTGTACTAGCTTTAATATAAGCTCATTTTTGAAAACAAAAGTTGATCTAAGAAGCTGATGATGTGCTTATTCTAATAATGACAAGAAAACTAAGCTGGAAACTGTGAAAGACACCTAAATCCTAAGATCAAAAGGGCAAACTCAGGATGCAATGCAAATAGCTATAAAACTTAATAAGCTAAAAGGCTAAATAAGCTAATGAAATAAGCTGAGCTTTAGGAAACTTAATCAACCACTATTATACTACTAATCTAAAGCTTAAAATCTAATTCAATAGGATATAAATCTAAGTATAAAAGCTAGACATTAGTTACTACTGTTTTTGGTCTTTTTGAGTTTTTAATGAACTTTAAAAGCTAAATGGACTAAGGAATTAAGCTAAAAACTGAAAATCAAGGCCTAAACTCTATTAAGCTATATCTAATCTATAAGTGATCTAAATTTTAAAACCTAAAACCTAAATTTTCTAGCTAAGTGAAACCTAGAAATGACAGCAGTGGTAACTTAGTGTTACCACTACTGATGCAAATAGCAAAGGGCAAGCACAAAGGCAGGATACCTTAAGAGGTAATCCTGCACTTAGTCACTCTATTTGAGTGACTCTAGATTCTAATCAAGCAAGAACCAAGCCTTAGATGGCTTGGTTCAAATTTTCACAAGTGAAATCACAAGGAAAATTCCCCTGGTGCTAAAACAATGATATTAAGCCCTAACTTTTTCAAAGTTGAATTATGACCTATGAAAACTCTTTCTAGACTAGTTAAAAATGATTGCACAACTATCTCAGGCAAAATTCACAATGCATTTTGACTTTAAGAGGTCAAACTGCATAAAACTAAACACTCCTTAACTACCATGAAAGATTTGGAAAGAGCTTGAAAATAAATTCTAGCTTAAAAACCTTTGATACCAGATAGTATTTAGCTTAAAACAAACGATTAAAACTTAAACTTTATTTCATGACTTATTAACTACGGTTTTCTGGAAACTCAATGTTCATTACTATGGCTTAATATGTTTTGGGTTTTTTAGGTTTTTAATGGTTTGTTTGGTACAGTTATGACAATAATAAGTGAAACTCTATTGCTAATAAGTGATAAAAACAAAACCTTTAATAAGCTTATAATAAGGTATATAAGCTCTTAATAAGCAATTAGTTAGCATTTAAGCAGTTTCTATTTTAAGCACTTATTTAATAAGGAATTATTGGTACAAAAAGTTGTTAAATGAGTAATCTATCTTAAGCTGCAGCTAACTGGAGCTAAGGCTCATTTGTGCTTATTAAACTGCTATGGCTTATTTAAATTAACTTTGATTGTCAATGTGAGACTTCCATTAATGGGGTCTCCTTCCATAGAATAATCTTTTTATGCCAAAGTAATAAGGTTTTAAGCTGATTTTTAGAATTAAAAATATGATTAAGGTAAGCTTTTAACCTCAATTACTGTTATAAGACTAGTAGAGTTTATAGGAGATTTTGAACTATTAGCTTAACAATTAAAGAAAAATGAGAGCTTATGAGTTGAAAACAGAAGAGCTTTTGACAAAATAAAACTAAATTTCATTAATGAAAGCTGAGTTACATTACTTTAAAGGAAAATTACAAAGGATTACTTGAAAATTAAGCTAAAAAAATAGAAAATTAAAGTAAAAGCTAGCTATGGTGTGTGTGATAGTGAGGCTATTTATAGCCTGAAACTGAACATTCTAGGCCTTCCTTGCTACCCACGCTCCTTTCAATCATCACCATCCATTCCTTTAATCATTAGGTAGTGAATTTGAGCCGTTTGATCAAATTATACTCACACGGATTGCCCCCCCCCCCCCCCACGTGTCATTCTTGCTTCTTTGGCCAATGAGAGCTTCGATAATGACTCATTTGTCCCTCCATTGTGTATGTAGAGCCTCTGAATTGTCTTCCTTGACCCTCAATTTTAAAAAGCCCCTTGATTTACCCTGGTTGGTGAAATGGGGACGAAGCATGAACAGTAACATGCTTCGCGCGCTTTATAACTGTAAAACGGGTAAATTAGATTTAAACTTTGGTCATATGGTCATTGTCTTTGGTTATCACAAGTTATAGTGTAAAATAACTTTCATAATTGGCAGTTTAAGTCCCCGTGGTTTTATAAAAAGCAAATGGGCTTTAGGGTTTTGGGCTTTTGGATCCGGGTATGGCCCATTTAGGCTTAGGGGCCATTTGTGTAACTTTTGAAACTTGAGGGGTTGTTTGGGTAACATTGGAATTTTTGTCCTTTTATGGATGACTTTTGTTGACCAAGGTTGACTGGAGATTGACCACAGCTTTGACTTTTTGACTTTTCCTGGTTTTGGCTTTGCATCTCTGGCTTCTTTTGTGCTCTTCCGTTTCTCGTGTCCGTGTTTGCCCGTTTTTGGCGGTTTTCTTGTGATTTTTGATATATCCGTACCTGCACACACAAAACACAAAAACAAGCATATATTTGCCATTTTTAGTCTGTTTTGGGTTTAATTGGGTTATTTTAGGTATAAACGGATATGTGTATTTTTACACTTATCAAAATTCCCCAAACTAAACGATTGCGTGTCCTCACGCAATATCACATGCCTTATAACCAAATACCTCGAAACTTCCCCAAACTAAACCTTTGAAAAGTAGCAAAGATTTTTGTTGAGAGAGTTAAGAGATCACAAGTTATAAAACACCCGAATTCCCATTTTCAAAGATTTTTTTTTCTTGATAGATTATCTAACTACAGCTTATTCTTGTGTTGACATAATGTAATGTTTTCATTACCTCATTGGTAATTTTAGGATCATAGAACAAAAAGCACAATTAAGTGTCTAAAAGATAACTTCATCATTCCCGATTTTTCACTTTTCCCATACTAAGCTTAAAAATAAGATCACCGTTAAGTACGAGCTAAGATGCTAAGACTACTTATAATTACAACTTGTGAATTTCTCTTCCCGACACATATCATATATTTAAGTGTGTGTGCTCAAATTAATTTAAACCATTAAATCCACATATTTAGATAGTTGAAATCCGACCAAGCTTTACACATGGGCCTTTTGGGCTAATATGTTAATCACTTAGTAAGATCACAACTCAAAGCAAACAAAAACCTCCTTAGCTAAGACATCGTTGGTTCACTTGTCCCATTAATGACTTTCTTCTCTAGCCATACTCACAGTCATCGGTAATGCAAAGCTTTGACACCCTATCCGGAGAATAATAATCGAGACTCATGAACTTCCGATGAAAAAGCCTTGTAGACTTTTGTAAACGTTAGTTCAAAAGAATACCTTGGTTTTAGAGAATGAAACTTTTACTATTTATTTTCTAACTTGCAACATTATTGTTATTATTTACATTATTAGGCTAGGAATCGGTATCACTTTTCTTTCAACGACACATCGGCCACGTCTCCGACAAGAGCTCGTGTACTTATTATGATACCAACCCTAAATATACATCCTCCACCCTTTCTTTCGATGTCACATCGGGAGCGAACCGACAAATGCTCATGCACTTTATTGCGATGGAGTGTGTATATTAATTATTAACACTAAGGATTTATAACTTGCATCCTTTTTATCCACCAACTACATTTTTTTAGAGTAATTAATTCAACACATTATTTTTGCGAATAGAAAAATTTCTTTTTAGAAAACCAAAGTATAAACTTGAACTAAAATTCTTATTTACCAACGATGTTGACTTCATCATTGATAAAGCTTTTTCTCTGAATATGTTGATTAGACTTTTAAGAGTAAAACTCTAATTTGTAAAAATTAAAGAGAACACGTATAATTAATCATTTTAAGAACT
>BQNB010178107.1:0-10574 GCA_026074375.1 Tanacetum coccineum
CAATCTGGTCTTGTCGGTAATTCAGAGATTCTTCTTGCACCGTTATAGTCAAAAGATTTCAAAAATTCTTTTATTCATTTTTTTTTTGAAAAACTTTTGTTCTTTATAACTTAGGCTCTTGATACCAATCTGTAACACCCTCATTTCAGCGTCATGCCAGTGGAAGGGTCGAATGGTGTTACGTCATAGCACAATAACTCAAATCATAGAAAACGACTCAAAAGAGATGTTTTAAGAAAATTTCATTCATTCGAATAATAAAAGTTTTCATCACGGTCCCCAAATAAGTTTTACAACATCATATAACGTTTTACAAAACATTTTCGAATGAACAATTATTTTAGCAGGCCTTCATATCTCCATCAACCCGAATTACCTTCAAGTACCTGAGATAAAACATGCTAAAACGTCAACAATAATGTTAAGTGAATTCATAGAGTTTACAAAAGGCCACACAAACATAAAATTCATGTGGCCATTGGATGATTAATAGTCACACAAAATACACATTTCTTCACTTTAAACACCATATGGTCACACTTATTAACACTTTTGGTCACTTTATGCTTAATGGTATGTGACTAAATACCCAAAACAAACATGCTTTGTGTGACTAAATATTACAAAAGGTCACACTAACATAAAATTCATGTGACCATTGGATGATCAATAGTCATACAAAATACACATTTCTTCACTTTAAACACCATATGGTCACACTTATTAACACTTTTGTTCACTTTATGCTTAATTGTATGTGACTAAATATCCAAAATAAACATGCTTTGTGTGACTAAATGTTAAAAAAGGCCATAAAAACTTAAAATTTATGTGGCCATTGGATGATCAATAGTGACACAAAATACACATTTATCACCTTAAACAGCATATGGTCACACTAATTAACACTTTTGGTCACTGTATGCTTAATTGTATGTGACTAACTACACCCCAAAAACATGTTTTTTGGGACTAAATATTACAAAAGGCCACACAAACATAAAATAATGTGGCCATTGGATGATCAATAGTCATATAAAATACACATTTCTTCACTTTAAACACCATATGGTCACACTTATTAACACTTTTGGCTACTTTATTCTTAATTATATGTGACTAAATACCCAAAACAAACATACTTTGTCTGACTTAATATTACAAAAGGTCACACTAACATAAAATTCATGTGACCATTGGATGATCAATAGTCACACAAAATAAACATTTCTTCAATTTGAACACCATATGGTCACACTTATTAACACTTTTGGCCACTTAATGCTTAATTGTATGTGACTAAACACCCAAAAGAAACATGACATGTGTGACTAACTATTATAAATGGCCACACAAACATAATATTCATGTGGCCATTGGATGATCAATAGTCACACAAAATACATATTTCTTCACTTTAAACAGTATATGGTCACACTTATTAACACTTTTGGTCACTTTATGGTTAGTTGTATGTGACTAATTACCCAAAATAAACATGCTTTGTGTGACTAAATATTATATAAGGCCATACAAACATAAAATTCATTTGGCCATTGGATGATCAATAGTCACACAAAATACACATTTCTTCACTTTAAACACCATATGGTCACACTTATTAGCACCTTTGGCTACTTTATGCTTAATTGTGTGTGCTAAATACCCAAAACAAACATGCTTTATGTGACTAAATATTACAAAAGGCCACACTAACATAAAATTCATGTGACCATTGGATGATCAATAGTCACACAAAATACATATTTCTTTAAATTTAAACACCATATGGTCACACTTATTAACACTTTTGGCCACTTTATGCTTAATTGTATGTGACTAAATACCCAAAAGAAACATTCTTTGTGAGACTAAATACTACAAATGGCCACACAAACATAAAATTCTTGTATCCATTGGATGATCAATAGTCACACAAAATACACATTTCTTCACTTTAAACACCATATAGTCACACTTTATGCTTTATTATATGTGACTAAATACCTAAAACAAACATGCTTTGTGTGACTAAAAATTACAAAAGGCCACACTAACATAAAATTCATGTGACCAATAGATGATCAATAGTCACACAAAATACATATTTCTTTAATTTAAACACCATATGGTCACACTTATTAACACTTTTGGTCACTTTATGCCTAGTTGTATGTGACTAAATACCCAAAACAAACATGCTTTGTGTGGCTAAATATTACAATAGGTCACACAAACATTAAATTCATGTGGCCATTATATGAACAATAGTTACACAAAATACACACTTCTCCACTTTAAACACCATATGATCACACATATTAACACTTTTGGCCACTCTATGTTTAATTGTATGTGACTAAATATACAAAAAATAGGCTTTGTTGGTTGTACATTGTTTACGGTCACTAAATTGTACCTATTTAGTCACACAAAAAACATGGATACGGACACTAAAGCTTCCTTATGTGTGACTAACTCGAATGCGTGACCGTAGGTGACCTACGGCCACGCGACCTTTTGTCACACACGAAACGTTTCGCGTGTGTGACTATATGTATATAGTCACACATTTTTGATGTGACCAATACCACTTTTTGTACTAGTGTAGGGACATATTTTTGTAATTCCCACCTTGAAAAAGCTTTACCAAAATATGATATGACTACGAGTTATCCAGGACATATCACCCTCAGTCTAATGGACAAACTAAAGTTACTAATAGGGCTATTAAGTGTATCCTAGAGAGATTAGTGGGGTACAATCCTAAAGATTGGTCGGAGAAACTTAACGATGCATTGTGGGCATTTAGGACAGCATACAAAACACCCATAGGGTGTACACCTTTCAGATTAGTTTATGGGAAAGCATGTCATTTACCCGTAGAGATCAAGCATAAGGCATAATAGGCATTGAAACTATGGAATATGGATTTAACGCTAGCTAGAAAAAGTCGTCTTATGTTGCTTAATGAGTTTGCCGAATTGAGAGATGGCGCTTATGAGAATACTATAATTTACAAAGAACGAGCCAAGAAATGGCACGATTCTAGACTTCGTGGTGATAAAGATTTAAGGTAGGCGACAAAGTGCTACTTTATAATTCTTATCTAAAGATGTACATTGGAAAACATAATTCGAAATGGAGCAGTCCAAACATTGTCAGATTTATCTATACGACGTATTCATAAATATGATACGGCGTATTTAGAAATATGACTCGTGCCTTAGATACTTTTTACAGGTCTCAATACGGCGTATCCTGGTTTTGGGATACGGCATATCGACATCCTGTACTATTTTTTGTTTCTTATTTTTGTTTTTGTTTTCTAACCGTCGAATACCGGAGATAGAATTGCATTGGTTTTTCTTATATCTTATACAGGACCTTACTAAACGAAAATGATGACTTTGGTGGAGTATTTATATTATGGAATTTTGTGTGTTGTAATCATTTACAACTTACAATTTTGCTCATAAACGCAACATGGAGGATCATACTGAGCAAATCCCATGGGAGTTTCTCGTTCTAAATCTTTAAATTTGTAAACTTAATGTTATATCTATACAACGAGGTCGTTGTATATCTCAAGTGGGGTAAGGAGAATTAGAACGCTTACTTGTCCATATTATTACATCAATATGCCTAATAATATCAAAATTTTAAATTTTTTAGCATGTTTTTGTAAAATTATTAGTTACATAACCCGCACACATAACCCTTGTTAGATATTATGACAATTTAGCCTTTCCATTTCCCCCAATTTTACACCTAAATTCCACAAAAAAATAAGTGTGCCGGTGACTATAGAAAAATTTTGAAATTGGCTTGGTATATCTATTTGATACCACAATAATAAGTACTATTTTAAATAGATAGAGTGACTTGTCTAAAACTGGTAAATTTCTATGATTACACCTAAAAAGCCTATGCATGTTATGATATTAACTAACTACACTGGTTATTTAACCCCCATATAAACCCTTTTGTTTACTCTCATTTTTAAAGTAAGATACCTCTAGAAAAACCAACTAAGCCATTCCATTCTTTTTTACACCATGTCTTGTTTTGTTACACCTTTACACCTTAGCCTACCCTATTAGATTAAGTCCTAAATCGGTTGCTAGTTGCTTTTGTGTAGAGTATTGTATTTCCTATCACAATGCATATTTTCTGTCTACGGTTAGGTCGGGAAAATTGCACAATGCAATGGGAATGTAAAAGTAGTGTATATTTTAGTCTTAATTTTCAAGTGTGTTTTACTACTTTCACAATTATTTTTTTACATCTGAAGTATGAAGGAGAATGGATAAATTATCTGGATTCATTATGATCATGAAGATGGTGAAATTCAGCCAAAATTCGTAGTGTATATGGTTTGTCAAAAAAAAATTTTAAAATAAAAAAATGATTATGTAAAGTATTGTTGTATATTGGTAGAAATAAACCAACCATGTATTTCTTGTATAAAGTGGTTGATATCCTCACTAATGTTGTAAAGTATGTATATTATGGACGATTAGGAGTTGACCGTTATGAGAACGCCAACTAAGGTTCTTTTTGTTGATCTTTGATCAATATATTTATGTCTATGATTCTGTGTCTTTTTCATGGGTACGATCAAGAAAGTAACTAGCAACATTGTGCCTTATTTTTTTGGACTTAATCTATTTGTTTTGTTCTTTTTATTTAACAACAATTATTTTCCCTTTCCTAATCCGTAACCTTTGGTCTTACTCGAATGAGGATGCGAGCAATTGAATTTATCTATTCCATCGTTATGGATGTGTATGTGTGATTTTGTCCGCCTTGTTGGTATATTACTTTTGGGTAAAGGGTTAAAAGATCCATTCCCTTCATTATTCTTCATCATAACCTTTGGTTTTACTCGAATGAGGGATTGAGCAATCATGTGTGTCTATTCCATCATTATGGATGTGTACATATGATTTTGCCACCCTTGTTAGTTTATGACTATTGGTAAAGATTACTAGTCCTACTCTTTAGCTTATTCGAGTTAAGAAGTGAGCAATCACATATGTCTATTCCGTCGTTATGGATGTGTATGTGTGATTTTGTCGCCTTTTATGGAATATTGGTATCATTTAGAGATTAGAAAGAATGATCAAACCCTAAATCTTATCATTAAACCCAATTTACCTTTGTAGACTTGTTACTCTTTAGCTTTATTGGTGGAGATGTGTATCTTTGCCAAGCTTATGATAGAATACTCGTCACGACCGAGTAATTAAGCAAATTACTTAAATGTTACCACATAGATTAGTCAAGTGATTTGAGTGTTTTCATTTTCCTACTTCGTGAGGTGTTTGGTTGTGTACTAGTAATTAAACGAAAAAACTGCTTAAAGGAAAAATCCTCGACTACGGTTAGGATACATTTTCATAAGTTTTCTAAAGTCTACTTGAGGACAAGTAGGATTCAAGTGGGGGTATATTTGATGACATCAAATAACCTCCCTTTTATAGCATCATTTATCCTACGTTTCTTACCCATTTTGTAAAATTATTGCACGAATTGGTACTTAATTGTTTATATTTGATATTTGCAGTAATTATGGAGTAATTGGTGAAGTTATGCTAAAAGGCATGCATTTTGGAGCCTAAACAAAGAAATCTGAAGATTACTATTCTGAAAACCTATACGATGTATCCATCAAGGAAGATACAACATATCATGCCTACACTTCACAAAAAACCACGAAGATTTGAAGCCTTATATGCCGTATCCAGAATGTCTATACGCCATATTAAAGATGAAGTGAAATATATTCCGGAATACATTAATCGTGGTCCCTACTCCAAGAAACCCCCAATATGTCATTTTCCATATTGCCTAATACGGCGTATCGACCTTTTTCTAGACTCTATGAATACAAAACCTTAAACTTGGTTTTAGGTGTGCTTTAACCACCAAGTTTGATTTTTCTAAGATCTGAGAAGCCTAGAAGGTCCTGTAAAATGGTCCAATCTATGGGAAAACCCTTGTAATCTCAACACTCCACTATACGCGTTCGGTTAGCATAATGTTTAATCGTTCATCTATGATTTCGTGTATTGATACAATGACTATCGGCTAATACCTTTAGGTATTAGCCATGTTTTTGATAATATAATATTTTGATTTGTCTTTATATCGATTGGTCTTTATTCATTTCATGTTGATTATGTTTATCAATTCATACCTATTTATGTGCTTAATTATGTGGTTTACCTATCATTTAACTGGGTCTAGTCCTATATATTTAATGCGCGCAACTTCGGTGTTATGTGGGCGTAGGCTAAGAGTCCAGGATAGAAGCACATAATGCTTACTTATATAGCTAGACTAATAGGATCACCAATAGAAAGCCATGTTTCTATCTATGGTTGAATGGATATGTAGACTAAGCCGGTGTCTTAGGACTACACATAAGTAGGCGTGGACTACTAGTATATGAATTTCCATTAAGTAGTAAGTTGGTTAAGCTTCTATGAGCTAGGATTCAATATAACCACCAATATAGTTTGTTAGATAGATTATAATTAACATTGTGAGCTTTATGCGGGTTTAGGTTAATTTGTGACAGGATTAACTAGCGACGAGCCTTGAGTCTAGGGAGAAGATCCACCTAACTTTGAATGATATACCACCAACAAATTAATACAATCATTACATGAATAGGTAATATAGGCATATATTATATTAATATGGCTAATACGTATTCCTCACATTAGGCTTGACCGTTTCTCTATCTTTTGTTAATCACTTATGTGTGTTATTAGTCATTACCGTAAGATGGTTAGAACTAAACTCATGCCAGTCTCTCAGGCTGAAAACCCCCCTTTGCGTTAGTTTAGGTTTAAATATATTAATTATAATAATAAGTTAGATTAGTACTACCCCTAGATAAATAAAATACCGATATAATTAAGAATTAACTTCCACTCTTAGTAATCGACACCCTACTTACCAAAGAACCTACAACTGATCAGGTACACTGCCAATTAGTGTTAGTTAATAAGTAATTCGGCAAAATATAAATAATAAAACTTGATAACAAATATTACATATACTAAACGATATATTACGCGTTCTTTTTTAGACTATACTGTTGTGTGTTCATGTAGTGTCCGAGTAAAATTTTTCTCAAGAATTTCTAAATAAATTCAAAATTGTTCAAAAAATTATGTATTCGAGACTATCTCCTTCCCTCATCAATTGAGGGGGAGTTAAGAGAAAACGTTCCAATTATAATCATGCAATAATTACTGTTCTCCTATATGCTTTTAAAACTCAAAAATAGCCATTTTATTCTATTGATATCAATAACATCATATGGTATGCTATTATGGAGTGGGAGAAAATTGGATAAAAATGGTTTAAAATGTGACCATCGTTGACTCAAGTGCAAACAATTTCCGACATGTGCGAAATGATTTCGAATACCGATGCACATATGTAGGGGGAGCATTTCAAAACAAAGAAACTTTCAGAGTGTCAAATTTTTTGATTTATATCAAACATTTGAATGATATTTAAATGGTTTTGTAGTTTTGATCACTATACCCGACAACCTACTAATTCACGATGACGATGAAGTTATAAGGTGGTTAGGGTTATGTATAAGTATGATGATCCAACCAGTACCATAAGGATCTACCCAAGGACATTCCATTAGATAAAATTAGAAGTCCTTAGGAAAGACGGAGTTGAATGAAATTATAGGAATAATGTTGACTAAGGCATGAGCTAGTACCAGAACAATCACAACAAGATGCTAGTAATGACGTCTTGGTAAACATTAAAGGGGTTGAAGAATGAAAAATAATGTAAGGATAAAAGGTCTAAAGAAAGAAGCCCTACATACAACTTAAGGCAGAAATTGGGTCAAGACATATGCTATCAGAATCACATTGTTGATTGTTGGTATTGAAGATAGTCATCATGGACCCAGTGATGCGATGCACAACCCTCCCTAGCTACTCAAGCTTCTCTCAAAAGGAGTTTGTTTCATTTCTCATAGAGAACAACACGCTTCTATCAGCTTTCTTACTTCGAGATAGTTGATATTGAAAATATGACAGTCTACTCCAGCCTTCGATCACCAAATAAAAAAAGTCTACATATAAAGTCTAGAGCCAACGAGATCAATTAATAAATCTCATTAGAACACAATTTGATATACCCTTGTAGTTCATCATCAAAGAACACAAGCTATACAAGAGTCAAACACAGATTTGCGAATTAATGAGAATTGACGAATACTTGAATTTACTCTTGATGTGTGATGTGGTCGTCGTATGACTTCACACACATGATGTTTTACAACTCCCTAGGCAGTGTACCTAATCATTGCAGTGCAGTATAGGCAAGACTCGGGGGTTGTTGTCGTTCTCTAGGGAAATAGGTTGGGAAGGATCTTACAAAGTATAGCTAGGAACTACGGGTATCCCGCACTAAGGGATAGGCTCGGAGGGTTGTACTATGGGCATCTCGCACTAAAAATGAGTGCCTAGCAAGGGTATGAGATAGTTATATGGTTGATGTGACCATCATAACAAATACAGGTTTCAAACAAGGGTTAATTGATGTGGGTCTTGCGAACTCGCAAAGAGTTTTACAAGCCCTTATGTAGAGTACCTAATCGTTGTAGTAGTAGTATAGGTAAGCTCGGGGTTTGTTATTATTCTCTAGGGGAATAGGTTAGGAAGGCTCGAACATGGTCTAACAGAATTCTAAGGTATTGAAGGAAGATTCTTTTTGTATTTTTATATTAATTAGAAAGCAGGTAAATATCATTGATTGAGAGGTTGGTTGGTTTGTTTTAGCTAATAACTAAATCTATTCTAAACTACTGGTGATAACTTTATGATAAACGAATGTATTTACCTAATCATGCACTACTCCTCCAACTGTTTCTCCTAGATTTGTTGCCTTGTCACACTCATAATGATCTGTGTAGGTATTTCCTAAGGTACCGACGAATTACACGAAAAAGCCGTCTACTTAATACACTCTTAGAGCAACGTACAAGTAAGGTAGTATGAAGACTATTACAAGGCCCCTATGAACATATTAAATGCATGTGAAATAACCTAAGAGGGATTAACTGGAATCAGGGTAAGGTAGTATGAAGACTGTCACCACCAGTATCCTTTCTACACACTCGCGTTTCCCTAGACATATCAACAACGATATAGACAAAAGCTAGTTTTCTAAAGCCTAACGCACACATTCATCACAAGAAGCAACATCACAAGGATCTACAACCTAAGTTTCATGCAATCATAAGTAAATACAAAGGAGGGTTTAGCCTAGCATGTTATAAAGAAATCAAGAACATAGATTAATCATGCAACACATAGACATATTGAATGATTAACAAAGAACACTCTCATTATTTTTGTATTTTTATGTTTATAGAAAGCAGTAAAATTCATATATTTGAGATGTTGGTTGGTTTTAGCTATTTAAACTAAATACAAACTACGCTACTTTGGTGATAATAATATGATAAAAGACTGTGTTCATTTAATCATGTATTACTCCCTAGAGTGCTTCTCCTAGTGTTGTTGCTTTGTCACACTTGTGATGATCTATGTAATTATTTCCTAATTCATGGACAGAATACACGATCCTGCTGTTTACTTAATATTCTGTTATGTGGTTTTTGAAATACATTAAGTGCTTTTTGAAATACATTAAAGGGTGATCAACCATATTAAAGGTAAGGTAGTATGAAGATTGTTACCGATGGTATCCCATCTACACCATCATGTTTTCCTAGACATATCAATAGTAATTATAGACAAAAATTGGTTTTCTAAGACCTAACATGCACATTCATGACAAGAAGCAACACCACTAAGATCTATATTCTAGGTTTCATACAATCATAAATAAACACAATTGAGAGATTAGCCAATCATGTTAAAGATAGATCAAGAACAATAAATCAAACAACAAGACATATTGAATGATTAATAAATACTTACTAGATTAAAACATTAATTAATGAGAGTACAATAGGGTTTATAAGCCCTAAAAATGCCCTAAATAGCTGCTAAACAACTTAGGGTTCGTCTCCCTTTTTACCCCTAAAGTTACACACACAAAACCCTAATTACGAGTTTGTATTTATAGGCTAATTGCTGCAACAGCGTCACGTTATAAATGTGACGCCGTCGTGGAATAGAATATTCGAGAATATGGACTGGGTCGTATACTCTGACGCAGTTGTAAAGTCTGTGACACCGTCATGTATTCGGTTGTAACAACATCAGGTATTACTTGTGACGCCATCTCCAGGCACTGTAGACATAATTCTTGAATTATTCGTGTTGGCTTGTAATCTTGTCTGTTTCTTCTCCAAATGAGCTTAAATCCAATGTTTTTCCTCCAAATGCCATCCAAATGCTAAATACTTGAAAAGGAACGATTAAGCACCTATTTTGGATATAAATGCACGATTTAGGGGGTTAAATAACCCTAAAAAAGTGTATTAAATGACACCTCATCAAATACCCCTACACTTAGGATTTGCTTGTCCTCAAGCAAATGGGCTTTTCTACCTA
>BQNB010178108.1:0-12902 GCA_026074375.1 Tanacetum coccineum
ATAATAACACTATTAGTATATATGATTACAAAATAAAACACGAGTCCTTATTAGTCCCTATTCCAGCTAAGTGATATATGACATCATTATTAGAATGAAAAACAAAGAAAAAAAAGATACTCAAAGTTTAAATAGAAAACACGTTCATGATTTACTTGGTTCACCTAAATACTATGTCTACTACTCTCCTTCCTATCCCGTTTTTGTCGACAAATTGGTTTAGCATACGCTTCTATATCATCATATTCACGTACATTATCAGCAGAATCTCACAGAAAAATAACAAAACAAAACTCAAAATCTCAATTATTTTTGCATGAATAAAAGTAAGTGTGTGCGAGCGTGAGTGTTGGGTTACAAGCGTGCATCATCAAATCGGCTAGTTCGAGTTTAAATTCGGGTTGTGTTCATGCCCAAAATCTTGATTTTGTTTTAATCTAGATGGGTGACTGATCGGGTTTTGGAGACTCATTTTGTTCGTGTATGAGTTAATGATTTACTGTTGTTAGTAGAAAGTGATGGGATAATGAGTCACCATAAGCAATAACTTTTTTAGTGTATGTGTTCGCATTGGGTCTCGTAGGCCTTCGGTTTTGATATGTTTTGGTCTAGCATAGAGGTAAATTATAAACTTATGATTTTACTACTTATGAAATCAAACACTACACTTCAGTAGCATGTAAATTATGTAATCTTTGTATAGGCTGATCATATGAGATATACGTGTATATATATATATATATATATATATATATATATATATATATATATATAAGAATCTTAATCAGAATTCACCATTTAAAATGAATCGATAAACTATGGGTTTTAAACATATTGAACATTTGTAAAACTAAGAACCTTATACGGCATGATATATATGTATGCTTACTGAAGTTAATCTTTTAACTTGGACTTTTGATGATAAAATGAAATTTTGAAATCTATAATGGCTTAGATACAGGCCATGTATATTATATAATAGAAGACGATGAAGAAAAAATGGTCATTTAAATATCACTACAATACCCAGTAGTTATGTTAGTTATAAGCATGACAAATTTATATATTTCTTCCCTCACTGATGTGCCAATTAAAGTGTTTTAACACTGCTCATTTTCAAAGTTTAGTATTACTTTCATCTTGGATGTTCTAAATCAAGTTACTTATTACTTACTGTACAAGGTTAAATAAACGCATAAGACATAATTATTTTGGTATGTAAAACAGAATCACAGTAGTCACCAATTCACATATTAAGATTTTGCAGATTATATATTTTCTAAAGTTTGTCGGTGAGCTACATGCATGATGCCATACTTATGAAAAAATTTAATGACATTTATCACAATTGTAATTTGTATATAAAACTACCAATAATTCAAATAAAGAAATAATAATACATACATAGTAAAAAAGTATAAATGATAAAGTCAAGTGGTAAGTAGTTACCTCACTAATTAATAATCGCTATCCAGATTTATGTAGATAGTCTGAAGCGGGAGTAAGTCAATTTGGTTTATCAAGTAAGCGTTGATTTATTTAAGGTACAGATATTCTATCCTTCTCTTAAGGATTCTTATGACATTTGATTTGTATCTATTTGCCTTGTTGGAATCCCTATTTATGTTTCCTATCTTATGATTTGTTATTTATTTGCTACCTATTTGATCACGTCATTGAACCCTTTGAATTCGTTTGATACATGCTTTATTTGACATTGCCATGATATGAACTTATCCGTTTTGTTTAGACATGATCTTCTTTAGACGTAATATGTTTCATTTCGATATGCTATATGAACCCTATGTATAGTTCTGATGCCCGAGCTAACTAGCCATGAAGGTACCATGGCTGCGTCATTGAGGCACCCATGGAGTGACACTATCTGTGGCGGTGTGATCAGTCCACGACGTTCCCTTTTGTTTTGTGTGCTCTATTATGAATTTGGCCATATATGATTTGATTTGTAGGGAGCGTATGGATGCATCCTATGTACTTTGTTTAGTTTCGTTTTGGTGCATGGCTTAGTATGGTGCCAACACCCCATTGCACATTTTGTTTCGGTATATGTGGAGATTGCAACTCCCTTGTACAACTTACTATGATGTATATATTATTGTTTAGTCTAAGCGTGTGGCATGCTTTAGACTTTCGTTTCGATCTCATGGGCATTTCGATATAATTTGTTTGACTATTCGTTACGTTCACCTCTTATGATATATGAAATCTTTGCTACCAGGTTATGGTGATTCAATTTCGTTTACTTTACGTATTTGATTTATCCGTTTGTCTATATATATATAAAATATATATATATAAATATATATAATATATATATATATATATATATATTATAATATGTTCACGAGCTTATAGACTCATCAGCATTTCTTTTCTCCGCGGCAGTAATAAGAGGGAATTGGGTTAATGACTGAAGAGTGCTTACGAGCTCATATTGGACCATCTTGAGGAACTGGCATACCAGATCTATACTAGAATTTGTTTAGCTAAGGGGTTTCAGATTTAAAAAGTCATTGGGAATTTTATGCAACCCATTGGTAATAGTAAGTCCTTTCGCCTATGCTTTTTTTTAATGCAAATAAGTGTAAAATTTGAACGGCGCATTATCGGTATGGGTGTTACAGTTATGGTATCGGACTCTTAGGTTTCGTCTTGTAGAACTTAGTTTATGACCTGTGGGGATTAGGTAAACATTTAGGCTTCATCGCACACTTTTAAATTTTGATCTTAATCTCTAATGTATCTTTGTCGATTCGTTTGTCAATCGTTTAGATGCCTCTTCGTTCGTTCTGGGAACTCTTTCATCCGTTATGTGAGCTCTTATATGTACGATCATCATGTGTTTGTTTTATTTGGGTACTGGTTCGACACATTCTTTGGTTCCTCTTACATTTGATAAGCATCTTAAAGTTCCGTCTACACTATTATATCACGCCTTATCTATTTCTACGCTGATGGGAAATATTGTGGTTATTAGTCATGAGTTTCGGCGTTGTGTGTTAAGTGTTGGCGATAATATTCGTTCTGCTAATTTGCTTCCTTTCGATAGAATGATCAATTATTGATTCTTGGTATGAAATTAGTTGACCGCGAATCAAGTTACTATCGACGTCAAATGAAACGTGTCAAAATCAAACACAAAAAAATGTCAAAAAAAAAAAAATAACTCAACAAAATAAATCCAAGAAATAATCACAAAGTCAAAAAAAATATCAGAAAAAAACCAAATCATTCAGTCAGTCAAGCAAAAAAGAAAAAAGCAAAAGAAAAAAAAAACAAGCCAATCAGACAAAAACAACAATGTCAGAAAAGAATATCAACAAACTCTCCACTATCCGCTCTCCCCCTCCTTCTTCTCTTCCACCCTCTCTACTCGTTTCCCCTGCTCATTTCCTTCCTCCTCTCTTTCACCCCCCACTCCACTCTCCTCTTCTCTCCCCCTCATTCCCCTTTCCTCGGGGGGGGGGGGGGGGGGGGGGGGGGGGGGGCTCTCTCCTCACCCCTCATTGGCAATTTAAACAATCCTGAAAATCAATAAACCATGGTCCCGACCTGGTAGGCCCATTAAAATCATTTCTGCTCTCAAAGCTTGAACTTTAATTTCTCACGGCTGTGAAGGTTTCTTAGCATCAATTAAAGACACTTCGTTGAATGGGCCTCGTCTCGAGAGCCATCCAGTAGTTCAAAATTTTCCTGATGTATTTCCTGATGAGCTTCCAGGTTTACCACCTAAGAGTGAAGTCGAATTCACTATTTTCTAAGGCTCCGTACAGAATGGAGCCAGTTGAATGATAAGAATTAAAAGATCAACTTTAAGAACTTCTCGAACGTGATTGTATTTGACCAATTGTATCTCCATTAGGCGCACTAGTTTTATTTGTAAAGAAGAAGGATGGTAGCATTAGGTCGTGTGTTGATTATAGGGAGTTGAATCGTATTACAGTTAGAAACATGTATCCTCCATCACGAATTGACGATTTATTTGATCAGCTTCAGGATGTAAAGTTTTTCTAAAAGATTAATCTGAGGTCGGGTTATCATCAACTACGTGTAAAGGAGCAAGACGTTTCCAAAACAGCTTTTTGCACTCATTATAGTCATTATGAGTTTCTTGTGATGTCGTTTGGATTGACTAATGCTCCGGCTGTTTTTATGGATTTGATGAATCGTGTCTTTCATGAGTACTTGGACAGATTTGTTATACTGTTCATTGATGACATCATGGTGTATTCAAAGACAAAGGAGGAGCATGAAGATCATCTTCGTATTGTGTTAGAAATCTTGCGTCAGAAGATTCTTTATGCAATATATTCGAAGTGTGACTTTTGGTTGGGGCAAGTAGCGTTCTTGGGTCATATTGTGTCTGCGGATGGAATTACAATGGATCTTGCTAAGGTTGAGGCTATCACTAAATGGCCGAGACTGACGACAGTGACCGAAGTCAAAAGATTTTTAGGGCTTGCAGGTTATTATTGAAAATTTATGGAATGTTTTTCACTTCGTGCTTTACTTTTGATGAAACTTAAGCGGATAAGAGAGAAGTTTTCTCGAATGAAGAATGAGAAAAGAGTTTTGAAGAGCTGAAAAAGAGATTAGTTTCTTCTCCCATACTCACTCTTCCTTCTCGAACAGGTGGATACCAAATTTATAGTGATGTGTCGAAGAAAGTTCTTGGTTGCATTCTTATGCAACATGGGAAGGTTATCGCTTATGCATCGAGGGAACTGAAACCATATGATTATCCAATACATGACTTGGAGTTGGCAGCAGTCGTTTTTGCTCTTAAGATTTAGAGGCATTATTTGTATAGGAAACTTGTGACATCTTCACCGACACAAAAGCCTCAAATATATTTTTACTCAAAAGGAGTTAAATATGAGGCATAGGCATTGGTTGGAACTTCTCAAGGATTACGACACAAATATTCAGTATCATCCAGGCAAGGCTAATGTTGTAGCTAACGCAATTAGGAGAAAGAACTTTGGAATTATGGCATGTCTCAAATTCAACCTGAGATTATCAGAGATTTAAAGCTCATGGAAGTCGATTTAGTTATTCGTGGTCTTAAAGGTTATATAGCTAGCCTTAAGATTGAACCTAACCTTATATTGCGGACCAAATAAGCTCAGAAAAAAAGATGGTGAATTATGGTATCTGATAGAAAATTTAAAAGAGGGTAAGCATGCAGAATTTTGGGTGGGAACATTATGAGTGATATGGTACGATAATAGAGAAATGTGTTTATTTCCAATCTCCTGATATAAACCACTCTTTCGAGAAGCTCATAATTAGACATAGCCCACAAGTTTCATCTCCTTTATACTATATCATCCAGGGTTTCCAAAGAAGACACTCTCCAATCCTCACCCAAAAACTGGGTAGTCCATTCACATCCCTGCCATCATATTCACTCAAATATATCCGTAGTAAACCTAGTACCCCCCGTATCCCCAACCCCCCACCCATAGTCCCCTTAAAGTCCCAACCAATTCCAAACGCACAAAACCTCTATTGAATTTGGGCTACACAACTCCATTGGCCAAAGTAACAGGGTAGTCCAAGCACCTAACCTCATCCAGTCATCCTCTAAGGGACTATTATGATGAGCGGAATGAAACTACGTCGTGCTCTACAATTTATCCGCATTTCAGCACAGTGTAACCTACCGCAATCAATTTAGTCACAGATCTTTTAGCAAGAAATTATTCGGGAACATGGTCCGCCGGCATCAATTATGTCACATACGGATCCGAGTATGCAGTTCAATGCAAAACCGGCCCTTTGATGTGTTTAAAGCTCGCCTGGCATAATCCCCCAGGCCAACCTAAACGTCGCAACCAAAGAACCCACCACACCATCATGCCCAACAAACACTCCCTACATTCAGGTGATCCTCATTCTTCACTTAATCCCACCTATTGTCGTGCGTAAAATTCTATTCTACTTCCAACGTCCTCTACAAATATGTACACTTACACACAGTATCTATAAAAAGTCAACCACCACCACGTAAATTACACCACTACACCCTTGTTCAACAAAAAATTCGTCATACACATCGACTCCCTATTACCTCGCCTTGGTTCTAATTATCTAAATACCCTCAACTACCTTCACAGACCTTCCCTACTCACCCACACCTCTTCCACAGCCTAACCTCAACTCAAAAAATTAAACTAGTCCAAATCTCCACGCCGTACATCACCCTCACTTCTTTGATCATAAAACATCCAGTACATCCCAACAACATCCTACTTTCCCCATACCACCACCAACCGGAACCCCACTCTATACCTCCAACCACGTCCTATGCCACGGCATACCAATTCCTGTTCCACAAACACCCCTCCACACATCAACTCCAATGCTCTTCAAGTCACATTCCTTACCTCTCCAAATTTAAGCTAATCCTGCAATCCCCCGAAATCCCCAACCCCTCCCTCTCCATCAACCTTCGCTTCACCGCACCGCCTTACCCCCTCTCACAGCGGAACGTGCGAGCGCTTAGACAAAAAACCCCCAGCGGGGCACCATAGTGAACAATACTGACACACACACCGATACGTGGCTTAATTTAGTCCTTATAAAGTTAAACCCCACATTCCCAACCCCACGCTATCAAACAACTACCGCAAATCCCACAAACTCACCAAAATTTCTCAGTAAATAAGGTGTAATGTGATAAGACCCAACCCGGTCCCTGGCCAGCCCCCCTAGCTCTAGTCCACCAGAGAATACCACACTACACAAAAGTCTCTTACCCCCTCCTCACCATCCTAATCCATAATAAACGACAACCGAACTCACTCAACTTTCCTCAAAACACAAAAAATAAATAATCCTCCACCTTCACAAAACTCACTAACCTCGTCGAACCAGATCACCTCCCCCAAATACTAACATTAAAAGTTTTTTTAGAAAAGGAAAGTCAACTCAATCTTTAATTATAATATTTTAGTTTATCCTCTAGAATAAATTGGGTCTATTTACTTATATGAGATTATCTTTGAGTTTTGATACAAAAAGCTATATGGCTTTTAATCAATTCTTGTTTTTTTGCTACGATTCACTTAATAACCGGTATTCGTTTAAATCAACGGTTGTTAGAGTTTTCCTGATTATCGGTATTCTTTTGAATCAACGATAGTTGGAAGATTGCTTTTGGTATTCATTGGAATCAACAAATTTAATTTGTTATCTCGTTTATTGTTTCTGGTATTCATTGGAATCAACAGATTCAATTCGTGTTATCTAGTTTATTTACGCTACATCAGAAATAAAACCTTCCGTTTTGTTAAAGTTTTTTTGAAAGAATCATTCCGAGAGTAAGACTACTCGGGGAAACTGAAGAAATGATGTGGACTAATTATCCACATTTCTTTTCGTAATTTGGTACGTTTCCGTTTAAGTTTCGTCATTAATTTTGCGGCCGAAATTTTTTTTTAGAGGGGAAGAATTATAATACCCTAAACTATTACATTAACAATACTAAAATAATAATAATAACACTATTAGTATATATCGTTACAAAATAAAAACACGAGTCCTTATTAGTCCCTATTCCAGCTAAGTGATGTATGGCATCATTATTAGAATGAAAAAAAAGAAAAAAACAATACTCAAAGTTTAAATAGAAAACACGTTCATGATTTACTTGGTTCACCTAAATACTCGGTCTACTACTCTCCTTCCTTTCCTATTTTTGCTGACAAATTGGTTTAGCATATGCTTTTATATCATCGTATTCACGTACATTCTCAGCAGAATCTCATGGAAAAATAACAAAACAAAACTCAAAATCTCAATTATTTTTGCATGAATAAAAGTGAGTGTGTGCGAGTGTGAGTGTTGGGTTACAAGCGTGCATCATTCAATCGGCTAGTTCGAGTTTGATTCGGGTTGTGTCGTGCCCAGAAACTTGATTCGTTTAAGTCTATATTGGGTCCATGATCGGGGTTGTGAGACTCAGTTTTGTTCGTGTATGAGTTAAGGGTTTTACTGTTGTTAGTAGATAGTGACGGGATTTGAGTCTCATAGCATAACTTTTTAGGTGTTTGTGTTCGCATTTGTGTTCGTGCCTTCGGTTTTGATATGTTTTGGTCTAGCATAGAGGTAAATTATAAACTTATGATTTTACTACTTATGAAATCAAACACTACACTTCAGTAGCATGTAAATTATGTAATCTTTGTATAGGCTGATCATATGAGATATACGTGTGTGTGTGTGTGTGTGTGTGTGTATATATATATATATATATATATATATATATGAATCTTAATAGAATTCACCATTTAAAATGAATCGATAAACTATGGGTTTTAAACATATTGAACATTTGTAAAACTAAGAACCTTATACGGCATGATATATATGCATGCTTACTGAAGTTAATCTTTTAACTTGGACTTTTGATGATAAATGAAATTTTGAAATCTGATAATGGTTTAGATATAAAATAATAGATTGCTTGTTATTGTTATAAAAAGGTTAAAAATCCAAAAAAAAAAATAGCATTAGCTGTAGACTTATTGTTCTGGCTTATTTGATTATTGTTATATGTTCATTAAGTCTGATTTTAGCTGCCTATTATCTGGTATCTTACTTTCTAGCTTTAAAACTCATTTTTATTAACTAAATATGGGATTGAGGAGTTTAAAGGGGTGTTTGGGTCAAGCAGTACTAACTTGAAGTTAGTACTGCTTGAGACCATTTGGCCTTTTAAATTCAATTTAAATCTCATAATTAGGTTAATAAGGTCTGGATTTAAAGCTGTTATTAGGAGTAATCTAGTTTTTAAAAGTGTTGAGTTAGTTTTATGAATCTGTTGCCTTAAGCTCAGATCCTTAGTCTCATTTAGCTTAGATTTATTTTAGTTAAGATCAGTACTCATTTTGCTTTAGCTTTGGTGTTTTAAAAGTAGTAGAAACTAGATCATTAGCCTGCACTTTTAGTTTTAAGATTTGGACTTCAAGTGTCAATTGCATCAGATTAGGAAAAACTGCTAATAGACCACTTTCAAGTTCAATTATCAGAGGGTAGAAGTAGATAATAGGATTTGATTTCAAGAGCACAAGTAGATTTTAGGGTAGATTTAATCTGTTTGGGCTTATTTTAGCTTATAAAGCTTATTTGGTAATCTGTTTTTGAGCTTGAAAACAGCTCTTTGTCATTTCAAAATTAAAGAGTTAACTCAGCATGTACTGAGCCAAACATCCTCTTTCAAAAAGCTTTTTCTTAGCTTAATTGAATTTCAAAATACTTTTCAAGAATTGATTTAGATAGATTTTAGGTCAAGCTTTAAGGTAGTATAGGTGTTAAGGTCATAAGGTTCTGTTTGAGTGCTTAAAAATAAGCTCAAAGTTGCTTAAAAGTCTGTTTGGTATTCAGTTTTCTCATAAGTGCTTAATTTGACTTTTAGCTTATGGCTTATCCATTTTGCTTGTTTCTAGCTCAAATTAGCTTATTAGGATAGACTTAGGGTAGTGATAGCTTATTTAGTTATAAGTTTTAGCTTAACCTAGTTTTCTAGTTAGTTTAGTTAAGTAAAAAGCTTTAAGTCCTTTTTAGTGTATCTGTCAAGAAGATAAGCTGTTTCCCAGCTTATTTTAGAGTTACAAAAAAAGTTGTTTTTTTAAAGTAGCTTATTATTAGTAGTTTTACAAGTTTACTTTAAAAAAATTTGAAAAAAATACCAAAAAGCTAGGCCATGGGGTTCGAACCCATGACCTAACCTTTCTCACACACTCGTCCCACAAACACACACAATTACCATCTGCACCAGTAGGGCAATCTGTTATTGCCCTACAACACTTGACTTTTAAACCCATTTTTAGTTTCTATTTTCATATTAGATCCGTAGCTTATTATTAGTTTTTTATGACTTATTTCGTGAGCTTATTTTTAGTTAGCATTTTTAGAAAATCAGTCTCTTTATTTTATACTTTTAGTGATTTTTCCATATTTTTAGAATTAAGTTTGCTATTTTTAATCATTTTTCTTTATTAAAAACTTTAAAAAATCATAAAAAATACAAAAAAATAATTTTCTTTTTTATAAAATTTTCTTTTATCATAATTTAGGTTTAGAAATTAAATTTGCGTTAGTAGGCTTAAATTTTAGTGAAGTTGATTTTTAGTCGCGTTTCTTTAATTCCCGTTATTGTTTTTCATAGTTAATTTTTACTTGTGCTTTATTTGCTCACTTGTAGGATTTTAGAAACCAATTATCTTCGAAACCATTCAAATCGTTGTCCAAATAAAAAACGGAGTTTTAATTTCACGATTCTTGGGGTATAAACGACCCGGTAATCACTTACCGGTTAAACGTACGATATTTTTGTGTAGGTATTTGCTTTTAATCTTTGTCCTCAAGGATTATTAGTAAATTTCTTTATACTTTAGTACTATACATATTGTATTATTTAAGCGATATCAAATAATAATGTTGCTATAATAATAATAATAATAATAAGAATAAAGCCAAATTTTGACTCCGGAGTTATCTAAATAAAGCTTCCATCTCTAGACCTGTAGTTGAGTTGTTTCGGATGAAATAAAAAGGATAACCCCTAAATCATGCAAAATTAGAACCTTAATGTTGACCTTATTCTTACCATATCGTCTCTTTAGGAAAGGATTTTAAACTATTTATGGTCTAAACCGGGTTTACTTTATATCAATAAGGACATAATTTATTTGTCACAAATAATAATAATAATAAAATCCTTTGAGGATTTAGGAATAATGGGAGCAAAAAGTTAAGTTTATACTTACATAATAATTAGCATTTATGAGTAGTGTTAGCATCTAATCTTATAATTGACTGTGATTTTGTTTTAAGCTTAGTTTGGGGGTTGTGAAAAGTCAAGGATGATGAACTCCCGTTCTTTATGCCTTTTAAATAAATTTTATCTTAGTTTTTATCTATTATTGAATAAGTGGTTAAAGCGGGGGCGCTTTCAAAATAAATGATTTTTGAACCTTCTTAATGGACCTTTTATGTTCTTGTTTGATTGTGAGGGGTCATAAGTTAAAAGGGGATAAAATTATTTATTTCCAGGTGTGTTTTATTAACATTGCGTGTGGGACCAGCAATGGCTTAGTGTGGGGGAGTTTGATGTGTGCTAAAACACACATCATTTATTTCCCGTAAAACACTATTAATCGGACTAAAAATGCTAAAATATGGATAATTATCATGCATATATGCTTGTTTGGTATTTTTATGTCTTGCAGGTAAAAGGGTTAAAAACAAAGCAAAAACGGATAATTACGGGTTCGTCGCGATCAAGAGTGCCTATTATTTAAAATCAAGATAAAGTCGTGAAAAGTCCCCGAGCATGCCATTGGAAAGAGCGCGAGAAAACGAGTCTAACGGTGTCTTCGTTGCTTATTGGGCCAGCCCGTAACCCACTTAAATGGGTCGGGCCAGCCCATACTTGTTATAGCCTAATATAATTAACCAAGGCTCAACAATTAACAGACCTTGGCCCATCTTCATATTGGAAAATCTGGTACTAGTTTTAAATAAGAGGGATATGACGTCAGCAGCACATGACAAGGAATTAATTCCTCCTTTGTCACATGAGGCTCCACTAGGTGATGGGAAGAGCCAATTACAATTCGACACATGGTGGGGTCTTGTTTGTTTTAGGAATTCAGTTGTTGCAAATGTGATATGAACGAGTGAATGGTAAGCATTATCTAGACGCATTGTGATGTCACGTGTGTGAATATAATAGGTGGATCGGGGTAATAATTGAGCTGGCGTACGAGGTGGCAAATTTGATGGCAATGATTGGCTAAATATATGTGGCAATGATTAGCTGAATATATGTGGCAATGATTGAGAAGTTACAAAATGCCCCCTTGGCTTGGATATAAAAGCACATGCTCCCTCACATTTTAGAGGAGTGGTATGTGCTAAATTAAACATACCTTTATCCATTAAAAACGGACTTAAATGACCAAAAACAGACAAAAACTGCCAAATATATGTTTGTTTTGCATTTGTATTGTGCAGGAAATGGATATCACACAAAAGGACGAAAAACAAAGCCAAAAACGACAAAACTGGGCACGGAATGGAATAGTGTGAAAATACAAAGCCAAATCGAAGCCAAAAAGTCAAGAAAAACAAGTTTAGGGACTAAACTTGTTAAATCCCTAAACTTGTCTTAAAAGAAGAAAAGAAGAAAATAAAGAGAAGGGTTAATCCTGCCAAATTGGAAAAGTTAAACTACAAGGGGCAAAACTGCCAATGGCAAGAACTTATACACCACAAGGACGTATGGTGCAAAGCCATATATAACTTTCAGGGACTGAAACTGCCAAAGTCCCCAAACTCTCATTAACCAAGGACAAAAATTGCAACATCACTTATATCCTTGGAGGACCAATTTTGCCATTTCTCCAAACCCACACCCTGTCACTTTTTATAACTCATTTTCCCGCCTAAACACAGGACACAACTCACGGGTTCACTTCCACCTTTTTACCCTGCGTTTCCTTGCCATCTCCATGGATAAACCTCCCCCCTCCTCTCCACTATCTTTCCCACCAAAAAAGGGGCCTTGCCATGTTGGCAATCTCACTTTTCTCCATAACTTTTGCCGAATCAATGGCTAGGATGGATTTAAAGAAGCACAATTGCTATCAATGGCTGGGATTAGGGCCTTTGAAGTCTCTCACAAAACAAACACAGGCTGCATACTCTCTCAGAAAAGAAGCACACAAAGAAGGACCCAAGACCTAGTTTTTTAGTATAAATAGATACCTTGTAAGCCTTAAGGGCATGATCGAATTTTCTGTCTTTTAATGTATTTTTACTTAATTTCAATGCAACTTTAAGTTTATTAATTGTCTTTTAATTTTCAGCAA
>BQNB010178110.1:0-12902 GCA_026074375.1 Tanacetum coccineum
AGGTTGCTGCAGCAAGCCAGACGGCCTCTGATGCTCAGCCTTAACCTTCAAACAAGTCAAACACTTACTCACATACACAGCTATGTCCTTCTTCATACCTGGCCACTAATACCTATCCCTAAGGTTATAATACATCTTATAAGCTCATGGGTGTACAGAGTACTTTGACTTATGGGCTTCGTCCATTATCAGGGTTCTCACATCACCCTTCAAAGGGACCCATATTCGATCCAGGTAATACAATCCTCCATTACTCTGACGTTCTATCAGTTCATCTAGTCTTTCTGCCATTCCTATAGGACTCATCATAGCCTCTTTCTGAGCGCTAGTATCTATTCTTGATATCTCGTCTGAAAGGGTCCTATTCATAGGATATTTCTTCTTAGGTTTCACTCTTTCCTTCCTACTTAGTGCATCAGCTACTACGTTTGCCTTACCAGGATGGTAGCGAATTTCACAGTCATAATCACTAAACAACTCTATCTAGCGACGCTATCGCATATTTAACTCTTTCTAACTAAAGATATGTTGGAGACTCTTATGATCCGTATATATGACACTCTTTGTCCCATACAAATAATGTCTCCAAATCTTAAGTGCAAACACTGCCGCACCCAGCTCCAAATCATGGGTGGTATAATTCTTCTCATGAATTTTTAACTGCATAGACACATATGCTATAACCTTACCTCTTTGCATCAACACACACCCTAGTCCTAACCCAGACGCATCACAATACACTACAAAGTCTTCCGATCCCTCGAGGAGAGCTAGAACAAGTGTATTACACAACTTATCCTTCAAAGTTTGAAATGCATTCTCCTGCTCCTCACCCCAATCGTAGGTCTTACTTTTCTGAGTCAAGACAGTAAGCAGCTTAGCTATCTTAGAAAAGTCCTCAATGAACCTACGGTAATACCTTGCCAATCTTAAGAATGAACGAACCTCCAACGGAGTTCTAGGGGCTTTCCAGTTCTTAACAACTTCAATATTACTAGTGTCTACATGAATCCCATCACCATTAATCACATGACCAAGAAACTGTACTTCTCGCAACCAAAATTCACACTTAGAAAACTTAGCATACGGTTTCTCTTTCTTGAGCAATTCTAAGACTAATCTGGTTGCATTTATGCTATTACAGGTCTTAGAGGTAAAATCATGATATCATCCTATGTACCACTATCACACACTTGTCTAGATAAGGCCTACATACTCGGTTCATTAGATCCATGAATACAGCTGGTGTGTTAGTCAGACCAAAGGGCATAACTGTGAACTCGAAATGTCCATAACTAGTCCTAAACGCAGTCTTTAGAATGTCATCCTCGTGCACTCTCAGTTGATGGTATCCGGACCTAAGGTCTATCTTAGAGAAGTACTGTGATCCTTGAAGTTGGTCAAATAAGTCGTATATCCTAGGGAGTAGATAACGTTCTTATTCGTCAACTTGTTTTGTTCTCTATATCAATACACATCCTAAAAGGATCTGTCCTTTTTCTAATGAATCAATTACCGGTGCTACCAGGGGATGAGCTTCGGTCGAATGAAACCTTTGTCCTAGAGTTCCTTGAGTTGACCCGACAACTCCTCTAATTCAGAAGGTGCCAAACGATAGGGAGGACTTTGCAACAGGCATTGCTCTAGGTATTAACTTAATCTGAAACTCGATTTTTTGAACCGACGGCAATCCAGATAGATCATCCGGGAATACCTCAGGAAAATCCTTTACTACTACAATCATCTTCTTGTTTCTATTCCTTAGTCCTAGCACTCATCAACTGTCTCGCCTTCTCTTCTGGTTTCTCTCCTAATACTCTAAGCACCTTTCCATCTAGTAGTGGTATCCTCACAACTTTCTCATGATAAATTATCTCTGCCTTATGGTCAGACAACCAATCCATTCCTATGATCACATCAAAGCTCCCACTTCTAAAGGGTATCAAGTTAATGTCAAACACATGACCTTCGATTTCTAATTTGCACCCCTTAATAACCTTATCAATCTCTACTAGCTGTCCACTAGCTATCTTAATCTCATAACAGAAACCTAGATCACTGGGCTCTATGCCTAATAGAGGTATAAAGGTAGTGGAAACGAAGCTATAGTCGGCACCAGAGTCAAATAAGGTAGTGGCATAATGATCGTTTAGAGTAAATGTACCCGTCACGATGTTTGGGTCCTGGCGAGCCTCCTCTGCTCCCAACATGAATGCCTTACATCTTGCCTGATTCCCTTGGTTCCCACAACCCTGACCCCCATTAACAGCGACTACTTGGTTCTGATGGTTTCCCCTAGTCTTTGAGCTTGATTCAACCTAGGACATGTTGCCTTGATATGATCGGCACTACCACACTCGTAACAGGTTCTAGCAATTGGGTTTCTAGCATTGATGGGGTTCACATTCCTAGGCACCACCCTATAATCCTTAGAAAAATGTCTAAGGCGGTTACAGTTGAAACAAGCACGATAAGGTATCTTAGGTAAATGATGATAGTTACAGGTGGTACACTTGGAAGTCGTACCTGTGTACCCTCCCCCAACAGGGTTTGCGGTTGTAGCAAAAGCATTTCCAGTCCTAGTCCTTTTATTGTCATCTCTTACATTCATCCTGGTCCTCTTATTATCTTCCCTTCCATTCCTATCCTTGCTAGGTTCTCTCACATTTCCTCTCTTCTCAACCTTCTTAATTGTTCCCTTCCTAACAACCACATCAGTCACTGCACCAGAAATCTGCACAGCCTTTTGCATAGTCTTTGGCTTCGTTGCCCCACAACCTAACGGAATTGTTGGAGCAAGGACATACACATACCTCTCAATCATCCTACTCTCAGGAGTTACCAAATATGGAACTAATCTAGCCAACTCATGAAACCTATCAATATACGCAACATGGCCAGCTCTGACCATGGCGTGATTCCACAACTCAGATTCTAACTTTTGCATCTCATGACTAGGACAAAACTCTTGTATCCTCATACACTTAAAGTCATTCCATGACATACTTACAGCAACTTCCTGACTTAGCGTGCAGATCTGAGAGTTCCACCACGTTAAAGCCTTACTTACAAATGAACCAACAGTGTATTTCACCTTTTGGTCATTACTACAACCACTCATATCATGCACAGATTCTATTTTCTCAATCCAACGAGTGAGGGCTACAACACCTCCCTTACCATCATATTCCTTAGGGTTACACGCTAAAAATTCCATGTATGAACAACCTACCCGGTTTCCATTCACTATCACATTCCCGACGTTCCCCTGAACGTTCTCATTAACCACATTACCATTCTGATTTCCAACATTCCTTTGGTTACTAACCTGGGCCAACGTGGTGGGTAAGAGGTTTCACAATTGCTGGGCAATGATCGTTGGGAAGTCAGGTGCACCCCCATTGGCTCCCCCTACATTCCCATTAGCTCCCTCTACACCCCCATTAGCTCCCCTACCTTAGTCATTACCTTGACCATTCAATTCATCATCACGCTCATCATTACGTTCCCTAGGTCTTCTACCCCTTCCACCTCTACTAACCCGTTCACCCGTTCCCCCTCCTAGTGATTCGGCAGCAGGCTGGCCAACACTTTGGGTTCTCATCTTTGGCGACATTATCTATACGAGGGAGAACATGGGCAACGTTAGGTAAGTGGGAAGACTCGTACACATTCATTGAATATCTTACTATACAAAACCAAATATACGCACAACACCACCCTACGGTGTCAACATCGATTTTTGTGAACAACAATACCAAGTATGAGTGAGTTGTGACACGCTTATAATTACGTTGGCCACCGTACTTATATTCGCATCCTTTCCTATTCATATTCAATATTGATCCCACTCATTTCAATGACTGACATACCTAAGGCACCAAACCAAGAACACACAAAGGCACACCAAAAGCGGAACACCACACACATAGATCCTATACACAACTAAACGACGGATCTTAGGTTATTGTCTAGGCCAATCCACCTAGTTCTCTATATCCTTGGCTCTGATAACCAATATGTCACACCGCGACAATGACGGAAAATCGGGAATGCTACATAATGATCAATCATAACACAAGGTACAAAAATAGAGAAAACTACATTGCATAAACTCCAAGTGCTATAAAGACCATCAACCTTGAACAAACTCAAGTGATGTCCCAAATCGTAACTAAAATCCACAATCTCTTACATTTTATACATATGCCCTTCGTAGGGGTCTGAGAACCAAACTTAAACCAAGATCTCCAAATACTAAAACAAACAGTAAGCAAGACTTCAAACAACAATTCACACGGGAAACTCTAAGTCATCTATCCAATCACCAAACTAAATCATCTTTCACTTCACTGAAAATGATACTCGAAAAACTCAACAATAAAGTTGGAAATCTCGTATTTGACCTTAAACCCAAAGCTTCAATATTCAACAAGGACCAATAGGCATATGACAGTGAATATATGCTAACAATTCAAGACATAGCATCACCGCTAGTCATATCTCAACATCCAATAATAAACCTAGAGTCGCAACTCCCAAATCACTAACGCACCTAAAGGGCATACCAACTGGAGCACTATATTAGGGCGTACCACACAGAACCTTGCATGCCAAACACAGTACATGCAAGTACCACACAGAACCTTGTATGCCAAACACACTACATGCAAGTAAATCAACACATAATATGCACAAGACAGTCATAAGCACATATCTTGACCCAAAAATCAAAACCAAATTTTCGCACAGATCAATTCAAAACATTTTCAAAACACATTTGATTATCATTTTCCCCAATGGAAAATAGTAAAAGTGGTGGCTATGAGAACTTCACCTTAAGCAAGCCTTTAGCTACCAACTTCTACTACACGAGCAAACGCCCGCATACGACCTAGTCCAGTTAATGTCCCATTTTAATCATTTACTTCCAAAACAATCTTCACGTTTGATGCATAGAGTTTAGACGCGTTGTACAATTACCCAAAACAGTTTTTAGTGGTGTTGATGTTGACGACTTATTTCCACGAAATACATATCAATCTCATTCTCCGATATACAACTTAAAACTTTTTAGCGCAAATATATTAAGTAATATATAGATATTTATAATTATTAATTATGAATATATCCGACAATCCATTCGTACACCTTAGGCACTTAAAAATAATCATTATACGGTTTGAAAATTATATGTATACTCATAAATAAACATATTAGAGAATTTCCGAGAAAAATTATATTTTTCGTCTTTAGTGAATATAAATAAAAGTTAAATATTGTTTGATTAATTAATAAATCAAAAAATCACGTTAATTTACAAAAAAATTTAAGTATAAAACTTTTTATGAATTTCGACATGACTCTTACCGTTTAACAACATTTTTTCATGGGTTTCAAACCTTATTTTTAATAATTTTTCACAAATTCGACACTTTTCGACAAAATTCCAAAAATCTCAATCTTTAACACTTACCAACACTTTTCCTCCAAAACATCATTCAATATCACTTCTGTAAGACATTTTCATTTTTCAAAGTCCGTCAAAGCTCTTAAAATGACCAAATATTGCTTATTGGGCCATAAGGCCCAACAAGGGTCCATTATAGTATTTATAAGTCTAAAATACGATTCAAGCCCAAAACCAAGGCTCATTTACATACATAAGTTTATACTTATATGTAGAAATAATCCGGATCACAATAAGCCTTCCCATTAAGCCACGACTCAAATAGACTTGTTGGGCCGTGAGTCCATAAACTTCAAAATACGTATATTAAGCTTTAAAATAAGCTAATAAACTACGTATCGCTTTACGTTACTACCATAAGCCTCAAAAATAGTCCACAATATATTCCATAACACAAAAAAAAATCAAAATCACTTTCCTAGTGACTTTGGAAATTTACACGTGGCCTTTAAGCCCAAATAAGCCAAGAAATAGCTTAAAAATAAGCCTGAATAAGCGCATACAAGCTACTATTAAAAAAAATAAGGCATTCTAGCATCATATATTATTCAACCATCATGACCACAACATCAAAACTACAAAACCCTCTTTTTCTTTCTTTTATTACACGAATCAAACACACCCTTTTCTGTCGTTTCGCTTCCAAAAATCAATTTTCACAACGATCAACTTGTACAACAAACATCTATGCATCAAAATAAACCCAAAAGGACAAACATAAATTTAAAATTGAAAAACTTACAAGAAAATCTTCAAATTTGAAGATTTTCGCCACACAAAACCCGGACAACCCAAACGTTGTTTAAAGGAATAACCAAACACTCGAATCAACCCCAAATATTTATGTCTTTATGTTTTCTTGATCAAAATTCAAAAATTATGAGTGTATGTGTGTTGTAAGTGCCGGACGGACACAAGACACACACAAGTGTGCGTTTATTTTTTAGAAGTTTATAATGAAAAAAAAATAGAGTGAAATCTCATAGCAATGGAATATATGTGTACACCTTTGGACACAACTCCTAAAAACTAGCCATGTTGTTCCCTATCCTTCCCATAACCGGCCAAGGGATCCAAGGGAGTCCCGGGCCTTTCTTTTCGTGTCAAAATCACTTAAAAACTCGTAAAACTCAACCACAACATTTACCCCAAATTTAAAAAGCATTTTTATTCACCTTAAAAATACTTTTCCATTAACTTAGAGTATTCACTTACCATATTTACACTTTAAACCCTTCAAAATTCAATTTAGACTTTAACGGACGTGTCAAACACGTTTTCGGCATTATCTCAAAATCACGGGTACAAACCATCCGAAAACACATAACCAATAATACCTTTAAAAAAGGATTATTAAATCACAATAACCCTCCAAATCATCCCAATATCTATAAAATCACCACCGTCAACACGGTACAAAATCTGATAAACCTGACAAAAGTCAAATGAGCAAATGAGCTATTAATAAAATATTCAACATAAAAAGGCAAAAAGGTTACAAATTAAGATGGAATAAATGGATGCAATACAATAGACGTAATTGATGTCTTACATACCTAGGTATTACACATAACGTTTTGATTTCTATGGGAAAGATCAGGACTGACTACTAGTAATAGAGATTAACCGTTAAGCAATAAGTAAGGTAAAGACCTCAAGAGCTAGATTTCGATATTATCACATTATCATCTCCTAGAGTAGATTAAAATCGATTGTGAAAGCATTTATGTGGGTTTGGTTAAAAAGAAGAGGATTACTGAAAACAAACCTAGAGTTTAGGGAGAAGACCCACCTAAGCTTAAGAATGATATATCACCAACGAAGTAAAACAATCATTGCACTCATAGACAATACTGCGTTTTATTAGATTAAACTAGCTAATATATTTTTCCTTACATTGGCTTGTATCCTTATTTATTCTATGTTTATTACTTGTGGTGTTAATTGTCATCATTTAGATTAGGATAAACCAAAACTCGTGCCAATGTCTCAGGCTAAGAACCCCCCTTTGCGTTAGTTTAAGTTTAAAAATATTTAAATAGGATAAATTAGGACTAACTTAGATGACTAAAATATTGATAAATTTAAGTATTAATACTCGCTCTTAGTGATCGACACCCTACTTACAAACGAACCTACAACTGATCGGGTACACTGCCCATTAGTGTTTGTTAATAGGTAAAGTCAACAAAATATAAATAGTAAAACTTGATTAATAAATTACCTACGCACAACGACCACATCAAGTTTTTGGCGCCGCTGCCGGGGAGTGAGTTTGTTTAATTCTTGTTTATTAGTGTTTTAGTTTAGGTTTTGTGTTTTTAGTTTAGTTTGTTTGTGTGTTTGATTTTTCTAGCATTGTATATTTTTGCATATTTTGTATATTTGTTTGCATTATTAGTCTTGTTGTCTGTCTTCTGGTCGAATACTGAATACGTCGTATTCATCCCTTTGGATATGGCGTATAAATTTTTTTCTCTAAACCAATACAACGTATTCGACTTTAACAACATACGGCCTATTCAGTTTCTGAAAATGACGTATCGATCTATTTTGACTTTTATCTCTATGTTTTCGTACAAATTTATTACAGAAATGGAGGACCTCTATATAATATGGAGGAATATTCATATGAACTTGCAAAAGCATCTTAGTGCAAGTCATTTTTAATAACTGGGAAACTACTAAGTATGGTAAGATAGTTGGTGGTATGTATGTCTTGATGAGTGTAGACATCAACAACCTATAGATTTTTGAAACAAAATACCCAAATATATTTATTATGACGCGTTAACATCTTGAATTAGAGTTCTCATCTCTGAACCTAAGGTAAAGTTCCCTCTCATGGCGATGAAGTTAATTTGAAAATGAAACATCGTTTGTGTCCGAATATGATGATGAGGAATATAATGTTATATCCTATAGTGATCTATTTCCTTTTAACATATTTTCTGTCAATGATTCAAAAAAAAACAATTTGGATACGGACAACGATGTGTATAAAACATTTATTAAACAATCTTAGGGGATATACTTCGAACCATTACGTAATTTAATAAGTATCAATAACAGTACCTATGCACGAGGGTCAAATCAAACTTTGGAAACAAGTCGTGATGCAATTAGTAAAATTTCACTGTGAAACTTATACATGAAATTAATTTTAATATCTGATTTGAGACTTATTTTAACAAATTGAACTATGAATCGTATTAATATGTATATGTGCCATTTGGCATCCCGTTTGACCCTAAGCTGTTTTATAAGGATGGGACTTAAGCTGAAGGGAGTCTAACTTAAAGACTCTCCCAAAAACAAAAGTGCTTGCCGGGAGACAACCCGGAATGTATTTTCAATTTTGTTACTGTCTTCCCAGGTTATAGATACGGCGTATCCAATTCAATGGATACGGCGTATCGACCTAACCTGGACGTTATCTTTTTATTTTCTTGAATTTAAAACATTATTGTCAGACTTGTCAATGCGGCGTATTTAGATTTTGATATACTGAATGTGACATCCCCCCCCCCCCCCCCATCCCCCCCCCACCACCCCCCCCCCCCCCCCCCCCCCATTCTACCCCCCTCTTCCCCTTCACCCGTACTTAGGATTGTTTTCAACAAGTTTCAATCCGCGTATCCTGAAATTTGGATACGGCGTATCGACTTCCTATACAATATTCGTTTTTTAGTTTTTGTTTTCTAACCGACGATCATTTAGATATAGAATTGCTTTCGTTTTCTTAATATTAATACATGAACTTACTAAACGGGAATGAAGAATTGGTGTATACTTATCTTTTCTAGAATCTTAATGTGTTGTAGCCATGCTGGTACCCAGACGATTTTACAACATACATTCTTGCTCATATACGCAACATGAAATCATAGCGAGAAAATCTCAGGGGAGTTTTTCTGTTCTAGTTCTTTAATTTCCTGTTTTTCATGTTATATTTATACAACGTGGGCGTTATAAATCTTAAGTGGGAGAGGAGAATTAGAACATTATTAAGTCCTTATTTTACAGTAATATGCCTAATTTTATGCTTAAAAAATTTAATTTTTTTTACCAATTTTTATAGATAATTAGTTGGCATGACCCGCAAAACATAACCCTTAATTCCATATTGTGAGGATTAAGCCTATTCCGCTTTCCAAAAACTTAAAATTCCTGCCCCCCCGCCCCCGCGCCCCCCCCCCCCACCCCACCCCCTACCCCCCATACACCAAAATATATGAGTGTGCCGGTGATTGTAGCAAAATTTAGAGCTTGACTTGGTATACTATTCGAGACCACCATAATAAGTATTATTTTATATAATTGGAGTGACCTTTCTAAATTGGTAAATTTCTAGGATTACACCAAAAAGCTATACAATTTTTTAATAATTAACTAACCACACTGGTTAGTTAACCCTCCCGTATAAACCCTTTTGTTTACTATCATCTTTAGAGTAAGATACCCCTAAAAAAACCTTCTAAGCCATTCCTTTCATTTCTTACACCATCAAATATTTGTTTCGTTACACCTTTATACCTTAGCCTACCCTGTAGATTAAGTCCTTAATCTGTTGCTAGTTTCTTTAGTGTAAAAGTATGTATTTTATGTGTCTTGGTGCGAATTTTCTATCTTGTTATGTCGAGAATTTGCACAATGCAAAGGTGAAATGTGAAAAGTAGTTAATATTTATTTTTCGTGTGTTTTTACTCTAATTTTCACTATTATGATGGAAAAAAAATCCAGATTTTATCAAGTTCATGAAGTGGGGGTGAATTTTACACCTAAAATTTATTTTCATTGTTTGTTTAAAAAAAGAAAAGAAAAAAAATTAAAAAAACAGAAAAATACAAAAAGAGAGAAAAAAAGGAGAGGATTGTGAGATAATCGGTTCATCTAAACTTAACCGATTTTATTATTTATGAGGATCGATTATTCGTTGGTACGTGCTATAAACCAACGATGTAAAGTTATGTTGTATATTATTTTTAGTTGGTCGCAATATAAACCAACTATGAAATTTTTTGAATCAATTGGTAGATATCGCCACAAATGTTGTGTATATTATTATGATATTGGGAGTTGGCCGTTATGGGAACGCTAACTAGGTTTGTTTTTATTGATATTTGATCAAGACATCTTTGAGTCTAATTCGTGTCTACTAAAGCGTGAGTTTCTAGTGTTAAAGCATGAGTTAGTTAATGATTTTATGTCTTTTTCATGGCTATAGTCGGGAAAGTAGCTAGCAACATTGTTCTTTATTTGTTTGGACTTAATCTATTTCTTTTGTTATCTTGTTTTACACCAATTATAAATATTTCCCATGCCTTATCCCTAACCTTTGGTTTGCTCGAATGAGGGAGTGAGCAATCGCATATGTCTCATTCATGGATTTGAATGTGTATGTGTGATTTTGTCACCCTTGTTGGTGTATAACTATTGGTAAAGGATTACTTAATCCCTAGCCTATATTGTTCTTCATCCTAACATTTGGTTTTACTCGAATGAGGGAGTGAGCAATCATATGTATCTCATTCATGGATTTGGATGTGTATATGTGGTTTTTTCGCCCTTGTTGGTCTACTACTATTGGTGAAGATTACTAATCCTATTCTTTAGCTTATTCAAGTTAACGAGTGAGCAATCACAAGTGTCACGGTCGTGGATTTGGGCATGCATTTGTGGTTTTGTCACCTTCTTTGGAATATTGGTATCGATAGAGATTAAAAAAATTATCATCACACGACCGAGCAATGAGCGAATTACTTTAGTTGTGAGTGTGTATCCTTTTCCAAGCTTATGATAAATAGCTCATCACGACGAGCAATTGAGCGATTACCAAAATGTTACCACATAATTATGTTAATACAATAATGTCTAAAAACATTATTTATATTTTTCGACCTCTCGATGTTTTGATAATAACAAAATGTAAAAAACATTAATGATAAAATTAAACGTTTATAAATTACTAATCGTAAAATTCTATTTCTAAGATTAATCACTTAAGGTATGGATAAACAAATCATTAAACATGATTAGTGATCAAGAAAATATTTTTCTTAAACCTTACATTTCTACAAAAGTGTATTTACAAAAATATATACACAAAATATTTATTCATAAAAGAAATGTTTTATTAAAACAATAAATTTGAAATCAGATTTTTCCCTCCAAAATAGAAGGTTCCAAAACAGATAACACATTCCCCACTAAAAGACAAAAAGAGGAGCGTACTCTACGGGCGGCCCCCTTATAGGCCTGGCGGCCCCCTAACATATTAGGGACCGCCGGGACCGCCAGCAGAGTAACGGCTCTTTTTGTCTCCTATAAATACTGGGCCACCCCATCTGAAAAACAGAACCTCTTGCCATGAATTTTCTCAGATCTACTTTTCTCTCTTCTTTCTTTCTTTCTAAAACACATATCTTGATCACTAACATATCTTGATCTTGTTTCAAGTGATTAATTCCCTCTTCCTCCCTTCTTCTAATCAAGTGCAAGAGAAGAACAATCGTATTCATCTAGAAATGAATTGTTATCAAGTGATCTCTTTCCTCCTCCTCAAGATCACAAATCCTCATTATATTTTCTTTGTTATATTGTGTAAATTGGATTGTGTGTAGATCCAATAGTGTAAATTATGTATTTGTCTAAATTGGATTGTGTGTCAATCCAAAAGTATATATCTTGTGAGTGTATAAAGACTTAGTGAAGTCTTAGATTGGTTCTAGCTAAGATTAGGACTCGACATCTAGCTTAGTGTCAGAAAAGAAAGTAAGCGACGTGTAAACGGTTTTCTCCGCCTAAAGGGAGCTTGTTGACATAGTGAAATCTCGAGTGGAGTACTCGGGGAGTGGAGTAGGGCGAAGAGGTGCTTCGTAGCCGAACCACTATAAATCTTGGTGTCTTGGTTTGATCGTTTCTTTTCTTATCTCTTTATATTGTTATTGTTTATTTAGTTCATTACATTAGATAGTTTAGTTGTGATTCATATTGTTGATTGATTGACATACAACTCGAATCAAACCATTTTATAAGCAAAGTTTTAAAACGGATAATTAACCAGTAAACTATTCAACCCCCCTTCTAGTTTCCTACAGTGCGGGTTTATTTTTTCGGTCTCATGTTTAAAAGTTTGTTTTTTATAAGGGCTAATATGTTGGGCCTAATGTCGTGGGTATTTTTTGATCTGAGTAAATCAGTACTTTTGTAATTTTTTTTCTTATTTTGTGTCGACCAATTTTTTTTTTCATATTATTTTGTGCGGGTTTATTTTTTCGGTCTCATGTTTAATAATTTGTTTTTTTATATGTGCTTATGTGTTAGGCATCATGTTGTGGTATTTTTTGATCTGAATAAATCATTATTTTTGTAAAAAAATTTCCTATTTTGTGTCGAGCAATTTTTTTTTATATTGCCTATTAAAAAAATG
>BQNB010178112.1:0-12902 GCA_026074375.1 Tanacetum coccineum
GGTTTTTATGCCCTAAAACCGTCTCCTAAAGCTGCTAAACGAACTAGGGTTCGTACCCTCTTTTTATTCTAAAGTTACACACTCAAAACCCTAAATTTAGGTTTGTATATATAGAAAAATTGACGCCACGGCGTCGCGTTTTAGTCGTGACGCCGTCGTAAAATAAATCTTCTAGATCTGCATTTGAGTCGGTGCGGGCTGAACACAAATCTTCAAGAGTCTTGGTGTTGGTTCGTAATCTCGTCCGTTTCTTCTCCAAATGAGCCCAAGTCATGTGTAAGTCATCCAAATGTCTTCCAAATGAGAAATACCTGAAAAAGAACGATTAAGTGCCTATTTTGGGCATAAACACATGATTTTGGGGGTTAAACGACCCTGAAAAAGTGTATAATATGACACCTCATCAAAGCATCTACGTGCCGACGGCGTCAGGAGTATAAACCGACGTCGTCGCAGCGATATCTCTATAAATATAAAACCGATTTTTGGGTTTCAAGTGTGTAACTTTGTATAACTTTAGGGAGGCGAACCCTAGCCTTTGTAGCAGCTTCATAGGTCATTTTTAGGGCCTCAAAACCCTATTGTACTACCTTGGATCCATGTTTTAATTCAAGTAAGGTTATTTATCTTTAATCTTTCAATATGTCTATGTGTTGTGTGATTGATTTATCTTCTTGCTTTAATTATAACATGCGAGGCTAAACTCTCATTTGTATTTGCTTATGATTGCATGAAATTCAGATTGTAGATCCTATTATTGTTGCTTCTTGTTGATGAATGTGCTTTAGGATTTAGAAAACCATCCTTTGTCCGTATCGCTGTAGACACGTCTAGGGGAACACGAGTGTGTAGAAAGGATATCATCGGTTAACAGTCTTCATACTACCTTGCCCTCTTATATGGTTGATCCCTCTTAAGGTATTTCACACGCATTTAATATACTCTTAGGGGCCTTGTAATAGTCTTCATACTACCTTACTTGTGTGTTGCCCTAACGAAATATTAAATAGACGGCGGGTTCGTGTAATCCGTTCATGACCTAGGAAATACTTACACAGATCATCACAAGTGTGACAAGGCAGCAGGATTAGGAGAAGCAATCTGATAAGTAGTGCATGATTAAGTAAATACATTTAATTATCATAAAGTTATCACCAGTAGATTAGATATTAATTAGTTTAGTTAATAGTTAAACAAACCAACCTCTCAAACCATAGATTTTGTAACACCCCCTTATTTGACATATAGCAGCGGAAGCTAAATTGGGGTATTACTTCATGAATCAACAGTCATAATCATAGAAAATGACTCAAAAGAGACGTTTTGGAAAATTTAGTTATCATTCAATATTATTTCAGAGTTTTACAAAAGGAGGTCCCAAAATACATATAAAGACATAGAGTTTGAATGATAACAAGTTTGTACGTCCTCAAGTCCAATGCCACTCTGTGCCATAGGTTGCTCAATTACCTGAGATAAACATGCTAAAAAGGTCAACACAAAGGTTGAGTGAAATTCACAGGTTTGAAATGTAATAGTTGAATACAAGTCATCATAAGTGGTAATAATTGTAAAATTACAATTATCATAGAAAACAGTAATATTGCCCTAAGCTCATGACATCAACACGTTAACATGGAAATCACCTCAGTAACATTATTGAGGAACAAATGTCCTCTTGGAAAGGTAACTTGCGAAAGTTACCCATTAATCTCAAATATAGTGTGTTTGATTACCTCATGTACAGGTAAACACAAACGAGATTCGTAAATCCCGATAGATCTATCCACAATATTCACATTCACTCGCAAGTGATTAATGGTTCATGATTAAATTATATTCGCAGTAGAGGTAAACTTAGGCAATAATATATCAAGATAGCATACAGTTGGAAAATACTTGTATTCATGGTTTATAGCATGTATCCCCCCACGGGATTTGGAAAAAACAAATAAATGTGGGACTATGAACTCACCTTAATAAGGTAGTTGATTGATTTGAAATTTAATTCAAATGGAAGTAAACAGTCCCGTCACGCAACCTGGGGTTTATTAGTTTAACGTAAAGTTTAACGTCAGGATAAATCCTGACGCCATCTCCAGCGTCTGTGAAAATTTCTTTGTTTCAAAACTTTGTTTCATAAAGTTTAACGTAAATGGTTTTGGTTTATTAGTTTGTAAAAACATCGTATCACTGTTCGGGCTATCATAATCCAGAGTTTATACAGTAAACGTTTGAGGAACTAGGATACTTTAAATCGTAAATTCCCGAACGGGGATGTCAATCCCAAAATAGATCTATTCAAAACATTCGCGCATCTGCTAACTAGCGATTGACAGTTCATGATAGTTGGCAATAGCTGGGTTTAGCTACTAGGCCAACTCGTAATATGTTAAAAGGGTACTTGCTCCAAATTGTAAAATGATCATGTTTCCTCACCCCAATATTGTAAAACAATATGAATGTTATAAAATCGGGGCTATGAACTCACCGTAAATGAATGATTGATTATTTAAATCGAATAAGTGAACCATCTCAACAATCCGAATGCAACCTAATTAATTATAGGTCGTATAAGTATAATGTATTTCATATAAATAAAACATCACATGTCATATAGTTACACCACCACCTAATAGTTTTTATTAAATCTTTAAAAGTTAAATTAATAATTAACTCATGCTTTGTTAAATAAAAGTATGTGTATTTGTATCCGAAAGGAAAATATTACTTTTCGTTTACTAATGTACTATTTGTAAAACATGCACATCCTTACTAATTATTACATTATGCAACTAACCGCGACTAACTATAACATTACCAGTAGTAACCATTATTGCACTACCAGTACTAATGACAATATTACTCTACCAGGAGTAACTACTATGCTACCAGTAGTAATGACAATATTACTCTACCAGGAGTAACTACTATGCTACCAGTAGTAATGACAATATTACCTCTACCTAGAGAACTACTAATTCTACCAAGTAGTAATGACAATATTACTCTACCAGGAGTAACTACTATGCTACCAGTAGTAATGACAATATTCCTAACATATATGATTAAATGTTTTTATTGAATTACATAATGACACTTCATTATTAATTTAATTGTTTTATAAAAATAATGTATAAAAGTAAAAATAGTGCGCGTGATTTTAAAACCTCATATCTTTATCGTTTTGACTCCGTTTTATACGTTTCTTATGACCACGACCTCGTATTGAGAAACCCTATCAAAATATCGTATTTATAAAATTTTAAACCCCTGATGAACAGTAACTTTTACTGTTCATTACAGTTTATAAAAACTATTTTTATAAAATTAATTATACGTAACTTGTTTAAATCATAACTTGTTCATTTTAATTCCGTTTCTCAAGTTCTTTACATGCTCCCGATCCTTGTGAGGAGTACTATTTTAATAAAATATAAAATGTATAAGTTAAATGTCGAATTCCAACAGTAGGTTTATAAAAGTTAATTTGGGTTTTTGATTAATAAAGTAAGTTTTTATAATTACTTTTATTTAGGAACCTTGCACCATTATTTTACCAAGTTTTCTAATATATGTCATACATATAATAAGTCCTCTAATAGTCCATAACACTTGTTCAAATGAAATCCATATCCTCATGATCTTTTGATACATGAGTTTGTAAATAAACTTTTAACATCATTTAATTTGTAAATCATTTACATAATTTAATTTAACTACTTTATTAGCATGCTTCCTATTATTTCAAGTAACATATTACTACATACAACATAAAATTAGAATTTAGTAAGGTATTAAAATAACCTTAAATAACACATAAATAATTCTAGGTGGTGACTAACATATATAACAAGTATGTATATAAAAGATAATGAATGAATGAATATTAAATACTTTAAATAGACCTTAAAGTAGATGTGTAGGATGAAGAACATGAGATATAAACATTACACGTGCCAAAATCCAAAACCACTAATCAAGAAACCTAATTTCATTTTCTTGATTACAAACCCTATGTAAATAATACCCAATCTTCGAACCACTATTGCCAACACCCCCCTTAATTTTTTTAAAGAAAATATGATGAACTAATGAAGCTTGTATACTTTGAAAAATCAAAGCTATGATCACCCTAAAAAAACTTTGTTTGTCCGTGGGTTTTAAGTGTAGAACCAAAGAGAGTTTTGAATGATTTACTTTGCAAAAAGTATAAGTGTTTAGTTATCTGCCTACTAGGTACATATATATATACTAGTAGTATTTCACAAACTACTAGCCAAAACCATGTATAAGAGGGTGGTATGAGGTACATATAGTACAAGTGCTCTCCTCCTCCCTAGAAGGAGGGATATGACACTAGTGAAGGGTTTTACACATTTGTTTATTAGAAAGTAATTTTTTTGAATGATTTTGTGGTTATCTCATGTGTTATAAGATCCGGCCATATATGTTGTGTAAGAGTAGTATGATATAAGTTTTATGTATTGGGTAGAAAAGTGGGTATTTGTTTGAGTGTAGATGGGTAAAGGTGCTTTCGGGTATGCCCGAATGTAATTTATTATAAACGTAGCGTTTTAAACGTACCAACAAAATAAATTAATGAAAAGTTATAAATATAACTCCTAATAATCATATAACACTTGTTTGATGTAAACTTTAATTCTATTGGTGCCGTTTATATGAACGTTGATTTTTATTAACCCGATTTAACTATACTATAATAATTAAAAGTTGAAGCGTAAAACTCTAAACATTAAATAATGAAATTAATTAAAGTTTGTAAAAATACCGAAAATGTAGAAATGTTACAGTCCCACCGATAGCAGAGCCTGGTCCCAAGGCTCTAGATGCGGCATTATTTCGAGGGTCGCGTTTTTTTGTGAAGAGGTGCAGATACTTTTCTTGAACTAGATCTTCGCGTTCCCAATGTGAACTCAGAACCTCTCTTAGAGTTCCAACGATACTTTGATGATGGGAATACGACGATCCGCCTTAACCTCTTTACTTCAGTAATAATAAACTCACGATCCAAGAATTCCACTGGTTCTTTCAACCAAAGTGGAGTTTATCATCAATGTGTAATTCCATTTCATAATCTAATGGAACAGGCCAACGTCTCGTCGGATAAAACACTTCTTTAAGATGGATACATGAAACGTCTATGAACCCTGCTTAACTGAGGAGGTAAGTTCGAGTTTATAAGCAACTGTTCCCCACTTTGGCTAAAACCTTGAAGGTCAAATATACCATCGGGTTCAACTGGCCGTCCCGTTTTTCAAAATGTACGACCCCTTCCAAGGTGAAACCTTTAACATAACTCGATCACCAACTTGAAACTCTAGAGGCTTACGCCTCACAAATCGCGTAACTCTTTTGGCGATCACGAGCAGCTTGCATTTTGTGCTTAATTTGGACAATCTTCTTGGTCGTTTCATGAACAAGTTTCCTGGACCGATGACCGAGCATCTCCGACCATCGGCCCAGCACACAGGCGATCGACACTCTCGGCCATAAAGTGCCTCGAATGGGGCAGTTTTAATACTAGCATGGTAACTATTATTGTACGAGAATTTGATCAGCGGTAAGTGTCCTTCCCAACCATTCCCAAAGTCTATCACACAAGCGCGTAACATATCTTCAAGAGTTTGAATGGTTCTTCGCTTGTCATCAGTCTCCCGGATAGGTAAAAAAGCCGTACTCATATCCAGCCGAGTACCCATAAGCTTTCTAAATGACCACCAGAAATTTAACGTAAACCGTGGTCAATCACAAATGATCGAGACGTATTCCCATGCTTGTGACCACTTCTTTCAATACAAGTCTTGATAGTTTGTCATAAGTGTCAGTTTCCCTCATTGGTAAAAAGTGTTGCAGACTTAGTGAGTCGGTCTACAATTAACCCATAAGTGTCGTTTCCACTTTGCGTCCCTTAGGAGTTTAGTGACAAAATCCTAGTGAATATTTCCCACAATCCATGAGAATCTGCTGGTTGTACCAGTAACCAATTGGTTTTTGGTTGTTTCGCTTTGACCCTTAAACATGTTAAACACTTGCTAACATAGGTGGCAATGTCAGCTTTCATGTTAGGCCACCAGTATAGTTGCTTCATGTCGTGGTACATTTTATCAGAACCTGGATGAACAGAATATTTTGACTTGTGAGACTCATGCATAATCAGAGTCCTTAGGTCACCATAGCGCGCAACCACTCTTGTGTTTAGAACACAGTGTCCGTCCGCACCTTGTTCCAACTTCTCCTTCTGGCTTTATGGTCCAGTCGAATTCTCAATCAACATACCTCCTACGTCCTTCGAATTTGAGTTTTCTAGTTTTTCTTGCTCAATCTGAGCCTCTAAAATCCTGCGTTTGGGAAGGTCCAAACCATAGTCATAACTAAGGCCCGAACACGTAATGGCTTTATTCGTTCTTTTCTGCTCAATAGTCGTCAGCCACTACATTTGCTTTTCCCGGGTGATAACGGATTTCACAATCATAATCACTAAGCAATTCCAACCAACGGCGTTGTCTCATGTTTAATTCCTTCTGATCAAGGATGTGTTGTAAACTTTTGTGGTCGGTGAACACTGTACATTTTGTCCCGTACAGATAATGCCTCCAAATCTTTAGAGCGAATACTACTGCGCCTAACTCCAAATCATGAGTGGTGTAATTTTTCTCATGAATCTTTAGTTGTCGTAATGCATAAGCAATCACCTTTTCTCTCTGCATTAGCACCGCGCCCAACCCTTTGATTGAAGCGTCACAGTAAGCGATAAAGTCTTCATTTCCTTCGGACGCGAGAATCGTGCAACTACACAACTTTATTGCTTTAATCACAAAAAAGCTGCCTCTGCCTTATCACTCCAATTAAACTTGACCTTCTTTTGAGTGAGATTGGTCATTGGCTTGGCAATCTTTGAGAATCCTTCAATGAATCTTCGGTAGTAGCCTGTTAGGCCTAAAAATTGATGAATCTCCGTTGCAGACTTAGGAGATGCCTAATCTTTAACGGATTCAATCTTGGCAGGATCCACGTGAATACCCTGACTGTCGATCACGTGACCAAGGAACTGTACTTTAGGGATCCAGAATTCGCATTTAGAGAATTGGCATACAAACTGCCCTCTTAAGCAACCTCCAGATAATTTTGAGGTGCTCTGCATGCTCTTGCTTGTTCTTCGAGTATATCAGAATATCGTCAATAAAGACAATCACGAATTTATCCAAATATGGTTTGCACACCCGATTCATGAGATCCATAAATACAGCAGGTGCGTTAGTCAAACCAAACGGCATAACTTGAAATTCATAAGGCATCCAAATCGAGTTTCTGAATGCGGTCATAAAATATCTTCTTCACAGAACCCTTAGTTTGATGATAACCCCGAACTCCGACCTCAGGTCGATCTTTGAGTAGATGCTTGAACCTTGTATTTGATCGAACAAATCATCATATCCAGGGAGCGGATAACGGTTCTTCACCGTCAGCTTATTCAATTCCCGGTAATCAATGCACATCCGGAATGATCCATCCTTCTTTTTGACAAACAAGACCGGAGCTCCCCAAGGTGAGGAACTGGGCCTTATAAAGCCTTTGTCAGAAAGTTCTTTTAGTTGTCCAACAATTTTCATTTCGGACAGAGCCCTTCGATAAATGGTGCCCGTGCCTCACGGCGCAGCACCAGGTATCAAATCGATTTGAAATTCCACTTGGCAGGTTGGTGGAATACCCGGCAAGTCCTCGGGAAAAACTTCTAGAAAGTCTTGAACTATTGGTACGTCATCAGGTCGCTTCTCCTTCGACTTGTCTTCCGCCTTTTTCGTGGTAACATGTGCCAAAAAGATAGGACACCCCTTCAGCAAATACTTTTGTGTTTTGGTGCACGAGATGAATGTTAATCGGACTCTTGGACCGTAGTTGCTATCTGTCACCATGAAAAAATTTATTAAATCTTGTCTCCAAATGGAACACAGAAGAAGGTTTCTCATACAAACAATTACGGCAAGATATTTTAGCTAACCAGTCAAACCATAATGACGTCAAAACCTACCCATCTCAACGGGGCATCAAGTCGATATTGAATTGATGATTTTAGAAAGTATTAAAGAGTGCAACCCCGTATATAAAGTGTATGAACCCAAATAATTCTACCGTCGGCTAACTCGAACGATCAAGCCATGTCAAGTAGTTGGGATGATATCCATCAAAGAACTAAATGCGGTAGATATGAAACTTCTATCGGCACCCGTATCAAATAAAATCGAAGCATAACGATTATTTAGAAGGAACGTACCCGTGACAACATTAGAATTCGGGTTAGTTCCAGCAGAGCCCACAACATAAGCTCTTGCTATAGCATTTCCATTTCTGGTCCGATTTCCTTGATTTCCATTCTTCAGCTTTGGAGCATCACTCTTGAAGTGACCTAGAACCACACCACAGCAAGTGAAACCTCGTGGAATTTGTCCCCTACTTGATCTCTGGTTATTGTTGTTATTGTTGTTATTGTTTGTTTTAGTCAGTAGGATTCAACCTTTACCGTCACGGCCGAGTGGCCAATCCTTTGTGTAGTTATTGACACTTTTTAGTACATGGCCCATCGTGGTGATAATGTGCACTTGGTACATAGAATGTTTGGTTCTCCATAAGGCTTTCTTATCTCCAGCCCAGCAGTGTAAGCATGTGCCACATTTATTTGCTTTTGAACCGGAATTTTGTTGCTGTAGGTGTTGGTTTGTCCTTGAAGTATCTTCAAATTCCCCTTATTCTCTGCTTGACCGATCAGCTGCAGTGAGCATCTTTTTGTCCATCATTTCCAGAGCAAATCCAATTGCCTCTTGCATTGACTGAGGCTTTGAGCCTTAACACCGCCAAAATTAATCATGTCGGGAAGACCAACCGATATACTTTCCATTAGAGAGCCGATTCCTCAGGGAAACTTTCTAATCACACATGAGTGCCAATCTTGGAATCGTTGATTGTAAGTCAACCATATCGTACTCCACCTTTAAAGTTCTAATACTCAGATTCTAGCTTTTTGATCTCGCCCCTGGGGTAATATTTATCTTTTATCATCCTTTTCAAAGCTGTCCATGGCATTGCATATGCAACATCTTGTCCGAACAAGCACCATACTTGCGAGTTTCCACCACGTTAAGGCACTTCCTTAAGAGTCCAAGAAGCATACTTAACCGACTTTGTAATAGCACAGCGCTGATTAAGAAAACAGAGTCTCATCTTTCCACTATTTGGTTAGGCAACGACTCCTTCGATGCCTTTGAAATTTATAGACTAGCACTTCAAGATATCAGTGTAAGTGCATTGGTATGTGCTTAATTACACATACCATTTTCCATTCTAAACAGACTTAAATGACCAAAAACGTACCAAAAATACATTGTATTTGTATGTTTGCATTTGTATTGTGAGGAAAACAGATTTCCAAGAAAAGGGAACAAAAAAAAGCCAAAACAAACTACAAACCAAGCACGGGATGGAAAAGTCAAAATCAATCCGAAGTCAAAAGTCAGCTACATGAAGAAAATACAACTTGAGGGACTAAAACTGCCAAACCTCAAGTTGTATTGCAAAAGAAAAAGACAAGGGTCGAAATTGCAAAACTAATGGCGAAGTTTTTATAAGAAGTTAGGGGCCAAGTTTGCCCACCTACCCAACTTCTTTCCTTCCCGCCCAAAAACAAAACCCAGGTACAACTAGGCAACTTGGACATGTCGTCCCATACCTCAACAGATCCCACAAAACCACTCAACACACCTAGAAAAAATCATTATCAACCAATCTATCACCCCCCCCACCAGTTGTATAAGTGCCACATGTTGGCAAATCCCTAATCCCTAACCATCCCCAAGTACTTTCAATGGCTAGGATAGAACTCCAAGAAGTCACAACAGAAATGAAGGCCGGGATTTGTTTTAGAAATTGCCTCACACAACAACACACTTGGTTTTTGTCCTCTACAAATAAACACATAAAGAAGAAAGAAGAGAGGCAAGAAACCAAGACCTTAATTCATTTTTAGTATAGAATAGGGCAATGTAACCCAAGCTAAAGGGAGGTTAAGTTTTTTAAATTTTTAACTAAAAACTTAGCTTTATTTTCAGTTAGTTATCAGCTTTTACTTCAGCTTTGCTAACACTTTCAAGTTTAATCAAATTTGAGATTTTTAAGTCAATTTACAATTCCCAATAGTTAAGTTATCTTCTAATTGTAGTTGCTAATGTGTTCAAAAAGCTCTCAGTACAGCTTGTTTATAAACCGCTTTAATTAAGTAAACAAAAAAAAGTAAGTAGTTAAGAGAAAATCACTCTCAAATACACCACAACTTATTTTATGGATGATAAGCCAGTTCTGGATGGGCTTATGGACATTACTAGCTTGTTTTATACAAGCTAGAGCTTGTAGATTCTTGGTTTAGCCCTGTTTTGAGCAAGGGTGTTGTAAGTTTCTCTTTTTCTTGTTTTTCTTCTTTACTGTAGAACTGCTTATTAGTGCCTATTTGTTTACTTATGTTTACTTATTGTGTTTTATCAAATGTTTAGTGCTTATTTCTACTTAGTTGTTAGTTTTAAAAGTGATTATGCAACTCTTAGTTTTTTTTTATGGTACTGTTAGTTCATTTAATAAAACTGTTAGTTTTGAGTTAATACTGTTAGATTAATTTAGCTTATTAAAGTGCTTATCACTGATTGAAATCTATTCATAAGTGCCTTATTTTGTCATTTGATAATCTGTTTTTAACAATTAGGATCAAATCAGCTTGAATAAAATGACTTTTGAAAACTTTAAGAGTTTTTTTTAACTAGCGGTACTAACTTTTAACTAGCGGTACTAACTTTTAAAGCTAGCGGTACTAACTCCAGGTTAGTACCGGTAGTTCACCAATTTTTGATCTCACTTTTGGGATAGTTTTAGCTGAGGTTTTTAGGTATATTTTTTGACATAAGCTCATATGAGGGTGGAACTAATCTGGATTGGAGGTTTGTTTAAAGTTTGTCTGAGCTAATTTCAGTAGCTTTATTTTAGGTCTAAAGTGCTATTATTCATTAAAATCCAAAAAATAGTAAGTGTATCATTTGTGCTTATTGTGCTTATTTCATGGCTTCTTTTAAAAAGTGAATAGTGGGCTTAATAAGGACCATTAGTGAGCCTTATTTCCAAAAGCCCACTTTTCAGTTTGTGCTTATTGGTGATTTTTAGCTTATTTTTATGTTGGCTTATTTTAAGAAAAAGTAGAGTTTACTACTTTTTTGATGCAAAAAAATTTAGAGTTAAGATAAGTTGTGTTTGGTTGAAAAAGCTTTTTGGATCAGAATTAAGCAACATATAAGCTTTTCCCAAAACATCTCTCCTTTGAATTTGAGCTATATTGAGTTTGTAGTGTCCAAAATACCAAAAACCAAAAGTTTAAGCAACTTTCTGCAATCATTAGCTTATTTAGGCTTGGAGCTTATAAGTTGCTTATTTTTTAGCAAGGTGTCCTTTATTAAATTTCTTAAAAACATGTTGTGACAACTTTCGTTTTTTGCGTTTGGCTAAAAACGATTTTGAAAATTAGCACTTTTGAGGACTTTGGACTAAAAACGGATTGTAGCTTTTTAGCTCAATTTGCCATTCTATTTATTCCAGTTGGCTTAGTCTTACTCCTGAAGTCTTATTAGGGTAGGTAAACATAAGTTTTTGGTTTTATTTGCTTAATTCTCGTTTCAATTGTGTTTTAAATTTTGGAAAGGCTAGCATGTACTAACTTAAAGCTAGCAGTACTAACTCAAAGTTAGTACTGTTAGTTCAACACTAATAGTACTGTCCAAGTTAGTATGCTGAGTTTCTTGCTTAATTTAGCTTAATTGCTTTTTGAAATTTGCCTTATTAGAGTTAGCTTAGCTATTTGATTTGTCCTTAAGTTTATTTGAGCTAATCCTTTGTAGTTTATTTGATCTTATTTGAGTCTTAGAATAAAAAGTTTTAAGTGTTTTCACTATTTCTAGCTGTTTATCTTTGTGTGCATTTGCTCATTAAGTTTAGTTCCCAATCACATCCTTGTCATTTTCAAACATCAATTATCAATCATCTCTCGATTTTCCATCTCTAGCCTCGTTGGGACAAAACGACCCGGGAACACTCTCTACTGCTTCCGGTTTTCATTGCTCTCGCGTGATTTCGTCCCTTGTTGTGTATTTATACATGTTTGTATTTGTTTACATATTTAAGGGGTGAGTTCGCGCGAGTCAAATTTTGGCGCCGTTGCCGGGGAGGCTGAAAACAATTATCGTCACGTATTGACAATTTGTGTTTGAATCTGTGAATATTTTCTTCTACAAAAACATAAAAAGTACAAAAATATTTTTCAGTTTCTTTATTTAGTATAATTATCATCTAAAAACAAAGAAAAACCAAAAATATAAAAACATTGTCCATAAAAAGAAATAAAATTCACAAATTGGTAAAAATACCAAAATATAATATTCTCAACTGAGATATTATCATAATAACTTCTGGTGAACTTGTTGGTTCCCAAATCGAACAAAAGATTTAAAAGCTTGCCATTTGTGTCTCTTACAATGTACGGCTCACCTTGAAAAGTTAAACAAACTATAAAGTGGGTATAAGGAGGGTTGTTCCACGGAACTACGACCCGAAAGGAGAAATAAGCTTCGCGCTATTCCTACTCCTCCGCTCACCTGTGAAGTAAGTAGATTATTTGGTTAAAGTTGTCTTATCTCATTATCCGGTAAAATACATTGTGAATAAATCATTAAAAAACCAAAAAAAAAAAATTAGGGTAAATTTTCTTTTTAAAATTTTTTTCTATTTTTGTGCATGCGCACTCGATCTCAGTCTCGTAATCCAAATTTGCCTCAACAAGAAGCTTCACCAGCTAT
>BQNB010178114.1:0-11071 GCA_026074375.1 Tanacetum coccineum
AAAGATTGCTAAAATAATACAAGATAGGGAGGTTGGAAGCTTACCAAGCTCCACTAAAACAAGTCCTAGGGGGTTCGTATTAGCTTCAAAGTATTGAGTCAAACTAGGATTCTCGATCTTTATTATATTTACGTTGTAATAGGCTAGAAAGGGTAACGGGCTCGTTCTATGTAATCTAATATTGTACCTGTTTCGGGCTTAAAAGCCCAAGTAAACCCGAGCCCGGCCTAAGTCAAAACCTACGGCCCATTAAGCCTTACTAAGGCTGACCCAACATGGGTGTAAATACCCCTCTCCAAGTGTGAAGAGGGTGTTGGTTCTCATTTGTTTTTTTAGGTAAAGGGTTTCCCTGGTAAATTGTATTACACCAAAAATGCATTTAAGTACAATGGATATAGGTGAGGTCCTATATCACAGCCCGTTACATGGGCAACAATTATGCACATCAAGTGCAACAAACCAAAATCCTACATAAGAGTGATATGCCACTCTTATGAACTACCAATGAAGAACAATGTCTTCACACAAAACATAAACTAGTGAAACACAAAGAAAATAACATGTTATATCATAGTCTTCCTAATTTAACTTCCAAATCAGTCATCCTGCAGCCACAATACAAAACATAGATTAACAATTACCATCATTCATCGCAGCCTAAGGAACTTCCAAAACGACGAACCATAAATCCCACACAAACGCAGGAGGTTCCAAATAAAATACCCCTCAACCCATGTTAGCATACGAATCTTGTTGGAGGAGACACAACGAATAAGTAAACATTACAACACCCAAAATAGTGAATCATACGTAACGAGTAGATGCATAAGAAACACAAACAGCTAAGAGGCCATACGACCTCCATAGCATCACAAGACTTCCATAACTCTTAACCCAACACCCAACATGATCATAACCAGGACGAAACATATTGTAATTGTATCACCCTAAGCATACCCTGAATAAGGGTTTGTAACAATTATAACTCAGATCATGGTGTGTACACAACAAACTTCCATAACTAAGTGAGGGGAGTTCCAAGCCACAAACTCACAACATCCCCCGCAATACTACCATCACCACCATTTGAGAACAACAACATGGTGACCACTACCAGCCAGGTTGATCAAAAGAATTAGAGAAACCTGGTACCATTAATCCTCTCTCACAATGCCCACGCAACACAACCATTAAAATACCATGAATAAACCCTAAAAATAGGGTTTCGCTTCATCTCGACTTACAAACCTCCCAACGAAACTTCCACAAAGTGGTGTTCATAACACCACAATAATGATGATCGGATAAATATGCAAGTAGCGATAGCAACATATCACTTACCATTAACGACGGCTAACCAATAAACCCTAAACGGATTATACTTTAAACACAAGCCGATGATTCCCATAACACGATCCACCCATGGATATAAAAGTACACATCAGAGGATCAATGAAAGAAAAAAACCCTCAGCGATTCTGAAAAAGATAAGCAATAAAACGAAACCCTAAAAATAAATAGGGTTAAGGGATTCAGCTGCTATGGGAACGATTCCCTAAATATATATAACAAAAAGATACATCACGCCTCCTCTTTAAGTCACCCACTCTAGAAACCGATTGCATACCAATACGCAAATCACATCTGGATCGAATAATCGAAAGAATGAATTTGTTTAGAGGTAGAGATACGGTTTTAGAGGTGGTTATGGCCGGAAAACGATCAGGAGAGGAGGCGGCCAGAAATCGCCCATAGGGAGAGAGAGAGAGTTTAAGATTAGAATAGTTCTCATTTGTAACACATACACTTTTGTGAAATCAACCACTCTTTCTTCTTTCTCTACTTTCTCTCTTTACAATTCATTCTCTTTTCTTCTTATTTCTTTTCTTTGATTCTTGGCATGTAAGTGGAAATGATATAGATCATTGGTCCTACAATTGGTATCAGAGCCTGGATGGGTTTAGTGTTTCGTTGTGGTTATTTTAGCTTATTGAGATTCAACTTATTTTTTTCTCTTTTCATGCTTATTAGAAAAAGTTTAATCTATCTTTGAGTCGTGGTTCAAGAACTTTTGTCATAGTCGTTTCCTTATTTTGATAAATATAACTTTTATCTTAAATGGCCTAGTTAAAACAAATAGCTTATCTCTATACGTTTTGGTGTTATCTCTTCAAGTCAGAAACTTATTCTTTAACTCGTTTCCATATTTGTTTTTCAATTTTTGTATGGCTTATTTATGCTTTGAACAGCTTATTCAAACTTACATACAGCTTATAGTCACAGAATATTATTCTTGGTTAAAAGTTCCCTCACAGCTTATTTTGTGGCCTTCTAGTTGTTTCAACAGCTTATTTAAGCTTATATCATAGCTTATAGACCACGGCTTATTCTCTAAGGTTTTAGGTTTGAGCTTATTGTGGTGTAAACTACTTATTTCGAGTGCTTTTTTTGTTAGCTTATTTTTGTGGTCCATGGTTTGAACAAGATAAGGAGACATAGATCCATATTTTTAGCAAAAAGGACTATAGTACAGTTTTGTTTGTATGTGGGAGACATATGCAAGTCAATAACATAGGGCGATTTATACATAAGAAAAACCAAGGTGATTTATACATTACAACAAGGGCGATTTATACCATTCACCAAACAAGGGCGATTTAAACGTGGTCTAAGGTTGGCGATTTATACCTTGTTTCCTCGTGGCGATTTATACGTTTTGTATAGGCGACATATACGTGTTTGCTTGGCGATTTATACCATAGGAAAGGCTAGGCGATTTATACATAAGTATACAAGGTTAAACGTTTCGTTTTGACTTGTTTCGGGTTTTTTGGTTTCGAGTTTCGGTTGTTCGCGGGTCTTCTAATGACAATCATTACGATCGCGGTCCTTCAACGATAATCGAAGTGTATTTACATTTAGTCGACGATAACCGTACCACTCCGCGAGAAGCAAAACACAAATGTTTTCATTATTAACAATTTCAAACGAAGAAGATAAAGAAAAAGGAGGGAAACTTTTATTATCAAACTACAATTTAAATTTGACATATGCAGTCCTGGACTTCAAGCCCAATTCACAGTTCATCCTTGGTTTGTTTATTAACCCTCATAGTTGAATCTGCATTACACCGTTGGTCCTCAGAACTTATAATTTGGCATATGCAGTCCTGGACTTCAAGCCCAATTCACAGTTCATCCTTGGTTTGTTTATTAACCCTCATAGTTGAATCTGCATTACACCGTTGGTCCTCAGAACTTATAATTTATTCATTAGTCCTCCAAAGTGAACCATTATTGCACCCTTAGTCCTGTTTATGTTTTAATCAGCCGTTAATCATTTTAAGTTGAAAGTGTAGCAACCGTTCGTCCTTTTAGCTCATCAATCGTTAACAAAAGTTCAAGTTCTTCAACAACAACAACGATTTCACCACCAACAATTCTATTTTCACGGTTTCTTCTTTATTTAGTAAAATCCCGCGAAATACTCACGTGTTTTCTCGATTTAATTAAGACTTGTAAAATCCCGTGAACTAGATTTCCATACTTAATCCACAACAAAAATTACTTTACCTACTTAAGATCCTACAAATCATTTTCACTTTACAATTTTTGGTAAAATGGAAACGAAAGATACTTTATCTTTGTGTTCAAATTCGGATGAACAACAAATGCAACAAATACAAGACAAGGTCAAAAAGAGTTGCATGGTATCTTTTTGACTACTTCATTCACACCTCAAGCTTCTTTCAAACAACGACTTAAAAAGAACTCGAACCGAGTTTGGATTCAAACGGGTTTCTTTGGATGATGAAGATGGTATAATGACACGTAAGTACTTTCTAGCATACACTTAACTCGAGGTTCAACAATTCCATGATACACTGATCTAATAAATGGAATCTGTTAAGAAGTCGATTGATAAAAGAGCACTGCATAAAAGAGAGTATGACAACAGGGTGAATGAAAAATAGACGCAGACAAAAGAGGGAAATGTTGATATGAGTAAAGCATTGGATGCTAGTTTGGTTGACACAAAAAGCAGTGTGACAGAATCTGGAAAGCAGAATACAAGCAGCAGTTCAGGAAATGATGTAGATGCTGATGATACAGATATCAAACCCATATATGATGAAGAGCCAATGGCTGAGGTATAATTGACTGGTGATAATAATGTATTTGCTGCAGGACAACAGCATACTGAGCAACCTGAATTCAATAATGAAGTAGAGGTTGACCAGAATGCTAAACAATGTCATGACATACGTCCTTTGCCTGCTAAATTAACTGATAACCAGACAACTGAACTCTCAAATCAATCTCTCGAATCTGAAAATACTTGTCTCAATAAGACCGTTGCCCAAATTCAAAGAATATTTTTTAAGAATGGAAGCACATTATGTTAATCTTGAACTTAAATATCAAAATCAAGCATTAAAAGAAGGGAAACATGGTCAATTTTCGAAAGTAAAAAGTAAGGAAGCCAAGGTTAAACATTACATAGATGTAATTGAAACAATAAACATTGAATTGGAACATAAAGTGGCTGAATTACTTAAGGAAAATGAGACTTTGAAAAGCATTACAAAGAACTGTATGATTCTATTAAAGCAACAAGAACTAAGACTATAAAACAGACAACTTCTTTGATTGCTAAAAACACTAAGTTCAAAGCTCAACTTCAGGAAAAAGGATTTGAAATTGCAGCATTAAAAAATGAGTTAAGAAAATTAACAGGAAATATTGTGTATACTAAGTTTGCAAAATCATCAATCTTGGGGAAACCGGTTTTACAACCACTCAAAAACCAACCAGTTGTTAGACAACCGATTGTGTTTAAGTCTTAACGACCTAGAATTTCAAAACAACAGTTTGCCTCCCAAGTTGATGTGAACAACGATTTGTCAAAACCAGTCACTCCTCACTATTTACCTAAAATTCGAGAATCTTCCTTTGTAAAACCTCATCACGTGATTGCATCTAGCGAATCTAGGAATAGTTCAAAGAACATGCCAAGATTTAGTTCAAATGACATGGTTCATAATCACTATCTAGAGGAAGCTAAGAAAAAGACACACTAAATTGGTAGGAATTCAAGACCTAGTATGATGTCTTCTACTAAATCACAAAGCACAGCTAATGATAGCAAACCAAAACCTAGGATAAATAACCAAAAGTCTAGGAATTAGGCTGCCTCTAAGACTAGTTACATAACGACAAAGACTGTACCCATAGCAGAACACTATAGGAATTCTAGAAATTTTTTTGACACCAAACATTTTGTTTGCTCGACATGTTAGAAATGTGTCTTTAATGCAAATCATGATTCTTGTGTAACAAAATTCCTGAATGAAGTCAACTCACGTGCTAAGGTTCCATCCAATAAGACAACGAACAGAAACAAACCCGTAGAGCAAATAACTATTGCAAAGAAACTGGAAAGACAGATACCTACAGGACATAGGTTTTCAATCAAAAAGACTTCCACTGTGCATAAGAAAACAACAAGTCCTAGATCTTGTCTTAGGTGGAAACAGACGGGTAGAATTTCCAAAACTATTGGTCTTAGGTGGGTTCCTACTAGAAAGATATTCCCCTCTAGCACAACCACGGTTGACAGTGAACTCCCACATGGTTCCAATACATATATCACTAATCTTCATGAATGCATGCAAAATCTTGATTCAAGTGCAGGTACATCCATCAATGTCCAGGAGGAACAAACTCTTGATTTGAATGCATATACTCCTTTCAATTTGAAGAAGGAAAGAATCAAGGCGTAGATAAAACAAAATGTGATATCTAGGAGACCAGGGTTACATGGGTAAACTTTGATACAAAAGATATCTGCTAGACTAAAGTCCCATGGGATTCAATGTTTAATTACATCTTGATTTTTATTTTCTTTTAATTTTTGTATATAAAATATACAACCAAATACAAAATTATAAAATTTCAAAAAGAAAATACAAAATCATAAAATTCAAAAATACTAAAAAGAATCTTCTCGACATGTCTCTTGGAATAGATAACATTTATGTACCTAGAAATGCCAATTAACATTGACACGGGTGTGTAAATGAAGTTCGAGCAAGAGTTTAAATGCTTTAAAAACATGTCATTTCTATTTTCTTTATGGCTTATGTGCAAATATCAGTACATAACCCGGACTTCAAATAAAGGAAAGTTAATCTATAACGATAACTTATCCTAACAATGAGAAAATCAACTTTTCTCGGTCTTGAGCTGTTCTTACAAGATATTCAAAGTTTTGAGCTCAAGAAAAAGGATAGTGTACGCATAAGTGCACTTACCCTTAGAGTTAGAAGAGAAGTCTTCTAACATATGTTTTTCAAAGAGTTGAACACAATTTTTCAAGAATTTCTCAATGACAATTCAAAATCTTTCAAAATTGTGTGTTCAACACTCCTTCCCTGACAAAGCTTTCAAAGACGACAATATTACAATTGGAACTATTTTTGAGAGGGAGTTTTTTTTAAAAACAAAGTTTTAATGTTTTTGGATACATCATCACATGACAATTTTTATGTATTTAAAACATTATAAAAAGTCTCTTAATAACAAATCCGTAATATAATGACTACTCAATCGATTGTATGTTATAAGATGATATAGTGTATGAGCACAAATTTTCAAGAATTCTTCAATGACATTCATAATCTTTCAAAATTTTGTGCTCAACACTGCCTCCACCTCAATTTTATATGTCTTTTATAACTTGGTATCATTCTTTTGGTGTCAAACATATGTAAAATTGAGGGGGAGTATGTGGAACATTTTCTGTAGTTACACACATAATTCATGCTGATAATATTTTCTCACCACGGAATTTTCAAGACAAATTGTAATCACTTGGTATTTTAAAACTAAGTGTCTTAGTATTTAAAATAAGGGGAGAAATGTAATTAAAATGTGATCTAGAAAATAATAATTGATCAAAAGCCTTAAAGTGCTTTATACTCTTACCCACATATGCAAAACACTTTTGTTTATCGATGCACGTGTGAAAGGGGAGTTTTTTAAAAGATGAAACTCTCAAAGTGTTAAACGTTTTGATATTCTATCAAACACTTTGATTGATTTTTTCAATGGTTTTATGGTTACGGTCAAATACCCAAAAACCTATTAACTCACGACGATTCTGAAGTCATAAGGTGGTTAGGTTAGGTATCAGTCCTATGATCCAACCAGAACCGGAGGGATCTACCAAAGGACACTCCATAGTTAGAAATAGCAGTCCTTAGGTATGATTGGAGATAAATGAGTATAAGGGAATAATGCCGACTAAGATTGAGCTAACACTAGAACAATCACAACAAGGTGTTAGTAATGACGTGGTAAGCATTGAAGGGGTTGAAGAATGAAAAAGAAATGTATGGATAAAGGGTGAAAATAAATCAGCCCTTCACATACTTTAGGCAGAAACTGGGTCAATACATATGCTATCGGTTTTCACAAAGATGAATTCTGGTATTGAAGACAAGACATCATGGACCCAGTGATGCACTGTACAACCCTTCCCAGCGATTCAAGTTTCTTTTAAAATATACTTGTCTCATTTGTCACGGAGATACACATGACTTCTCGACTATCTCACTCTGAGTTAGTTGATATTAAATAGGTGGCAGTCTGCTCCAGCCTTCGATTACTAAAACCAAAACGTACAAATCGAGTCTAGAGCCAAGAGATCAATAAATAAATCTCATTAGGACACATTTCATGACAAACACTTGTTGAACACCATTAAGTTCACAAGCAATTAACAAGAGTCCTACGCATTATCCTTGTGATTTTTCTAGAACATTCAGAGTGATGCTCTTTAGTATTCATAGTGACGAATGGAAATCCTTCCATAGTCAACCTCAAACAAGCTCTGCGGTAGGTGACTTGCGAGACTCTGTATGAATCAAGCTTGTGTCAACTGGATATCAATTCGGCCCAGTAAATGAACTGGCGACTCAATCAGAAAGATAGTAACTATTTGATTCACTCATATCGTGTTGTCTGCTTTGAGACGTTCTGGTATTGAGAATAAGCAAGTACAGTAAATCTAATGCATATGCGTTAGAGAAGGTTCTTCCAAATTGAACCTACCTGATCACATGTATAGTATTTACACTGTAAAACGTTCCTCACGGAACCGAAGGTTAATGCAACCAAATCTTGACAAATGACAAAGCCATATTCGTCCATATATGCTGTTTATCACTAACATTCAAATGCATGTATAAACGACGGTGTTGCAGCCTCATTCTAGCAGTGTCTGATTCATTACCACATGTTCATGCTCAAACTACAAAGATATACTATAAGCATCAAGATTCAAGAATCAAGAAAGCTCAAGATTTAAAGACAAAGACTTTTGCAAACTCTAATATTAAAGATCCCTCCTCAAAAACCAAGCTTCAGGGGAGATTATTAGAGAGCTTTCAAAAAGATGCAATGTATGAGCATGTCGGTCAAGACACAACATCGCAAGATGGCAAAGATGATAAACACAAACAAGGAAAAGATTTAAAGATCTCGAAATCAAAGACAAAGTCGAAAGACAATGACAAAGGCTAAAGATCAAAGATCACACAGCATGAAGGAACAAGCCTACAACAAGATAAAGACCAAAACAAAGACTCAAGTACTCAACAACAAGTCAATCTCAAAGACCTTGCATCAGGGAATATTGTTAGACTCAAAATAACAAGTCTAACATGAAAGCTAGGAATCTCTTAGAAACCAAGCTTAGGGGGAGATTGTTAGCCTCAAAATATTTAGTCAAACTAGGATTCTCGATCTTTATTATATTTACGTTGTAATAGGCTAGAAAGGGTAACATGCTCGTTCTATATAATCTAATATTGTACGTGTTTTAGGCTTAAAAGCCTACGTAAACCCGAGCCTGGCCTAAGTCAAAACCTATGACCCATTAAGCCTTACTAAGGCCGGCCCAACATGGGTATAAATACCCCTCTCTAAGTGTAGAGAGGGTATTGGTTCTGATTTGTAACACACACTTTTGTGAAATCAACCACTCTTTCTTTACTTTCTCTCTCTACAATTCATTCTCTTTTCTTCTTATTTATTATCATTGGTCCTACAATTGTTAGCCTTAAAATATGTCGACTTATACGGAATTACATAAGTTTATTATAGTTGTGTCGAATAAGGACTAGTAACGTCAAGTTAGTATAGTTAGAAGACACAAGGCCTATAAATACCCCCTCCATACTTCTATGGAGGGGTGAGGATAATCATTTGTATCATAAGTTATGTGTGTTTTTCTCTCTCTAGACACACACATCTTTCCCTCTCTACTTTTCTCTCAACAATATGGCAATTTATTTGTTTCATCCTCCCCGATCTCCAGATCGTGTCTAGTTAGTGATTTCTTATTATTAACAATTGGTATCAAAGCTAACCAGGGGTGTATTGTATTCGTGTTTGTTTGTTTTGTGGCTGTCAAGCTTATTTATAGCTTATTGCAGCTTTTTTGTGGTTTTTTTTATGAGAAATAGCCACAAAAAAGTTTTGTGTTGATGTTTTATGTTGCTGTCATCTGGTTTAAGTTCTGCTTATATGCTTAAAAGACAAACTTTTTCTAGCTTATTTCGTCCTTTTTATGTTGAGCTTTTTCAAACTCTGGTTTTAGTGACTTTTTGGGTGTGTCCAACTGCTTATTTTTTGAGCTTATTTATAAGCTGTTTTGTCTGGGCTTATTTTTGTCTCTTCTTTGCATCTAAAAACTACTTATTTTGAGCTCCTTTGAGCTTATTCAGTCACTGGTTAAAATCAGAACAAAGAGACAAGGATCCTAAAATTTTGGATCTAGGTTTGTTTGTTTGTGGACCACAAAAGGTACAAGGCGATTTATACACTTTTAAAATTGGGCGATTTATACACTGGCCAAATCAGGTGATTTATACCACCAAAACATTAGGCGATTCATACCATGTTCAAGAGGCGATTTATACCGTTTTAATTCGGCGATTTATACAGCCAGACCCATGACTGAGTCAACTTGGTATTTACTGAGTTGACCGAGTCAACTCTACTGAGTCACTCAGTGAGTTCAAACGGTATTAACCGAGCCAAGAATGAAAAAAAGACAGAAATGAAGAAGATAAATATTACAGACTCAAATCATAAACCAGAAACATAACTACAACTACAACAACAGTATCACAACAACAATTACAACATCATCAACCAACATCACTCAACAACACACATCCAATCTATACCTAATCTCTTCGTCACAATATCCACAATCAAATCTAACAAATCTATCCTATCCTATCATCACAAATTCGTCAAATACAACCATCTCATCCAATCTCCATCTTCGAATCAAACTCAACAAGAATTAAACCATGATCTCAGATTCATATTTCGCGTATTTCAATTAATTGTAAGACCTTTGAAAGATCCAAACATGACAGAAATCATCACAAATCTATGTAAAGGGCTTCAAAAATAAAGAATGATTTATAACAATCATGTTAAAATCAAACTTTGCTTCGTTGTTTTAGACACACTACACAATTAAATACAAACCTACCCGAGACCTTTTTATACAAGATCTTGATGATACCAAGTTTTCTTCATTCTTGCTTCACCTCCTACTACAGTTTGTAAAGTCAAGTAGGTGCACGGTTCGTTTGGATTGGTTTGTTTATGTTGAATAGATGTCACGAGATACAGGTTTAATTGTTTATGTTTGGGATTCTGTTAAGAGCAAATCAAGAGAAAAGAAATGCGATTTCATAATTCTTGGTAACTGCTCGAATGGAGAGAAAAAAGGGATGGTGGCGGTTGAAAATGGGATTAGGGTTTTGTGAAGTGAGATTAGGGCACAAGTTATACTCAATTGGAGATTATATACCGAAAATTTAGGGCAATAAGATTGGACTAGGCTGGTGATTTTAATAAAAACGTGGGCCTATTTTAAACAAAAACAAGTGTTGGGCTGTGGTATGTGTTTAGTTACACATACCTTTTACCTTTAAAAACGAGTTAAAATAACCAAAAACGGACTTAAAATGCCAAATATATGCTTG
>BQNB010178115.1:0-12902 GCA_026074375.1 Tanacetum coccineum
TACTTTATAATTTCATTTTACAAATTATTTACCTTTGGTTTTGACAAAAAGCTTTATTTTAAACTAGGAATGTGCGTAACCATCTCAAGTTAGTTGACGAAATTGATACCACATACAAGGTTTTAGAAACTTTTATCATATGTATTTAAAAATAGCTAAATTTGGGACTTAATTTACCTATATCCTAAAACTCAAAATGGATGAGGACAAAAGCCCGAGTTTTTCCTTTTGGGCTACTAAGGCCTGTTTGTTTGGCCCGTGTGGCATGATCTTGTACTAATTGAACTCTTATATTTTTTATTCTTTTTGTTAGCATATTATTTAGTGATTCTATTTCTTTTGTATGTTCAACCAACTACATTTAATCGATTAATAATTCAAGATAGGGGAAGTAGTGATTCTTTGATTAGATTATTTAACATTTTTGAATGATATAGTCGCTAGATTTTTTTATTTTTTTTGTTGAGTAAAAAAAATGATATTTATTTACCTATATCCTAAAACTCATCATGGATGAGGACAAAAGCCCGAGTTTTTCCTTTTGGGCTACTAAGGCCTGTTTGTTTGGCCCGTGTGGCATGATCTTAATTAGACAATATACTAAACATGAGTATGGTATTTTGTCTTTTTGTGGCATGGGCTCAAGGTTTTTCTATAGACTTCCATTTTGGGCTCTCAATTTGGGCCGACCCATTTAGTTTTTTTTACTTATTCAACATTTGTGGCGCGAGTATAATAACGTGCAACACAATATACTAAACATGAGTATGGTATTTTGTCTTTTTGTGGCATGGGCTTAAGGTTTTTCTATAGGCTTCCATTTTGGGCTCTCAATTTGGGCCGGCCCATTTAGTTTTTTTTTACTTATTCAACATTTGTGGCGCGAGTATAATAACGTGCAACATACAAGTAGGTAATATAAAAAAACACACACGGAAAGATCTTCGAATTGCGAACAAAACAAGCCTAATATTGCAATGCTTCTGACATACGTAAATCTGGCCCAAAGTAAAAAAAACCACCAGCCGAAAATGAAGAATTTTTTTTTACAAAACGGACCATCAACTTTTAACTATTTACGATTTTTTATATAATAAACTTTATTTATCAAATATATAACACATATCTACCGATTCATTCAGATTAAAAAATACCCGCGGAAAGATCTTCGAATTGCGAACAAAACGAGCCCAATATTGCAATGCTTCTGAAATACGCACGATTTTATAAAAAATGTCAATAATGTTTGGATCCTTAGCCGGGCTCCTTTTAGCCCATGTGGTCGGCTTAAATGATAAATTATAATATATATGGACAAAAAGTAGTCGGCCCATTATTCTTTGTTACAATAACGATCGTATACCAAAAAATTGTTAAAACATACCAAAATACCGAAAACACACTATTATCGAAGCTAAATAACTTTCGACATTAGGTTAGCCCCGCCGCAACGTGCGGGCAATATGCTGACTCGTTTGACCTAATCCAAGGTACGGTTTGACATAACTCATTCTGCGATTTGACAAAATCCAAGGTGCGGTTTGACATAACTCAATCTACGATTTGACCTGATCCAAGGTGCGGTTTGACATAACTCAATCTACGATTAGACCTGATCCAAGGTGCGGTTTGATATAACTCAACCTGAAATTTGGCCTGATAAAAAACTAGCGGTTTGAGCTCTCCATTTCAGCGATTTGTCTAAGCTAATAGCGATTTGGTACCTTCGAAAATAGCGGTTTGTTACAACAGGTGTAGCGGTTTGAGCTATAAAATTCTAGCAGTTTGTCACATGAAATAGCGATTTGAGCTCAAGCTACGTAGCGATTTGAAACAATCATAGCAGCGGTTTGATACTCCTTTGTGTAGCGATTTGAGTTAATGATTTAGCGGTTTGGGTTCGAGTCTATAGCGGTTTGTTCACTCTAAGCAGCGGTTTGAGGTAGGGTTTCTCTTTACGGTTCATACAAACGAAGAAGACACCGTTTAGACGCGTTTTGGTTTTTTGAGTTTCGAATTTCGACGTTCGCGGGTTTTATTATTACACTCACTAGTATTGCGATTGCGAGACGATCACCGCAACGTGCTCGGTTTCTCTTGAGTCACTCCGGATCAATTCATAAAAGAAAGAACCATACGACTTGTTTAAGGAAGAAGAAGATGAATATTACGTGCATGCGTTTTTTTCTTTCTTTAATATTGTTTAAATTTTTAGTTTTACAATTATTACCCTTATTTTTCCAAAAGTTTTACTTCTAGCCCTTACTAAATAAACTTGTTTACTATTAGCCCCTAGTCTAATACTATTTTTCCATATCAACCTTTATCTTTCAACCATGTTCATTTTTAGTTTTTTTGTTTTGCAAACTTTTATTTAGTTTTAGTTTAAATAGTTTTTACCATTCGTCCTTTGTTATGCAACTCTTTCACCGTTTGTCCTTTTAAGCTACAAATCACTACACTTCATAACAAACGCTATCAAAAGCATTCAGATTTATCAAAACCACAACACGTCACTTTATCCATAAAAGATCCTGAATCAATTTCACACATCGAAATTCAAATGGAATCTTCAGTTTCCAATACCGAAGAGAGAGAATTGCAACAACTTCAAGAAAGACTTACCAAAATGTGAAAAAATTGTTCAGTATACTTTGAATTAATCAAGAAACACTCGAAATGCCTCCAGACAATACGATGGAATGGTTGGGGAGCTGAAGAAGGATTTAGTCGGGCAATACGAAGATACTTTGGTGAAAATCGTGATACATTCAGCAAGAAGTTGTCCTACAACATAGATAACTTACAAAGGTAACTTGAAAAAGAGTATCTACATGAGGGTGAGTCAAGGAAATGTGTTATAATGCTTAAAACACAGTTTGAGACCTTCTTCACCTCGAAACCGGTAGACTCTCTAGATCGTAAAGATCGAGTTGAAGATCGAATTTTAAAAGAGAGCTTCCAAAAATACATGGGTAAAGAACTTCAAACTTACAGACGTGATTACTCTACTACTTGGTTGCATTCAAGTTGAACATCGGTAGAAGAGCACTTCATAAAAGTGAATGTCTGATGAAAGCACAAGAGGTTCGTGCAATACAGGAGATTGAAAAATGGTTGAATAGAAGCGAGATGCAGACTCAAGAGGGAATGGTCAATGAGGGTATAGCATTGGATGCTGGTTTGGACACTAAAGAAATCATATATGACAATACATCAACAGAACAGCAGGATGAAAGCAGTAGTTCAGGATATGCTGCAGATGCTAAAAGAGCACGGGTTGATAAGTTTGTTTTTGACATAGAGAATGCTGATGTCGGACCCTCATATGACAACAACACATTGAATGAGGTACATCATTCAAACAATGATACATTTGAAAATGTGTTTGCTCTTAAGGTACATAATGATGAACAACTTAAAGTAGAAAACTATAAAAAGGTCAATCGCGAAGCTCAACAAGCGAATGCCTCTTTGACAAAAGAGCTTGAGATATTAATGGAAAAAGAAAACCATTTTGCAAAAGAAACAACAAATGAATCTGAATATTGCAAAAAGATTAAGCTTTTAAATGAAGAAATTTCAAACCTTAAATCTCAAGCTTGTCAAAAAGAAAATTCTTTCCACAAGGAGAATGAAAAGTATGCTGAGTATGTCTAGACGGTTTTAAACAGGAAAAATGAACTTGAAAAAACAAATCAAGAGTTTTTGAAACAAATAAACGATCTTCAAAATAAACTTCAAAAAGCGGGACAGACTGCTCGGACTTTTCATATGTTGCTTCTAAAAGAAGACAATGTTAATACGGGAAAATAGTGTCTTGACTTTAAGAACCAAAATGATGTTGATAACCCTTTTATCCTGAACAAAACCAAGGAGTTAACACCAATTCTGTATAACATTGATGAAATGGGAAAATACTTGCTTTTTGATCATAAGATCATTTCTGAAAAAGAATTAAAATGTGAAGCTGAAAAACATTTGAAAATAAAACAAAGAAAATCTCTGCTCTTGTATCATGGCTTTGTATATGGTGATACTCAGTTTGAAGAACCCCCAAAATTTCCTTTGAAAAGAATACAAGTCAACTTGAAAAAGCATTTGGAACAAGCTTAACTGGTAAACTATGATCCAAAACTTTGGAACAGTCTTCCAATGAAATAATTTTGTTTTGTCAAACATTTAATGCTCAATTTTGAAAAACAAATTGTTTTAAAGCAGGAAATTAATCGAAGAGAGTTCATCACCCCTTAGGATTCTGATGCTACTCTCAAGAGGAATGTTCAAAAACAATTATCAGAAGAATTTAAACCATTAGCTAGAAACATAAATCTTCAACTAAACAGCTTTGAAAAAAGTCTTGTCAAAGAAATGAAAGATGATTTAAAGTATGTTTTATCTCTTGAAGACGAGTTTAATGAAAAGTGTTTAATTTTGGACATTCAAATAGAACTTCTCAAAACCCAGTTTGAGTCGACCATATCAGAGTCATATAGCCATGTGTATTGTTGTCTCAAAATGACCGTTTCCCAATTTCAAAAAGATTTTTCAAAAGTTGAAGCACATTGCATTAATACTGAACTTTAATTGCAAAACAATGTTTTAAAATCGGGGCAACAAGGTCAAATTTTGAAAGAAACAAGCAATGAAGCCAAACTTAAAACTGACATACATGTAATTGAATCAATTAACATCGAACTGGAATGTAAAGTGGCTAAATTACTTGAGGAAAATGAGCATTTAAAAGCTCAGATTCAGGAAAAGGTTTTTGCTCATGCAGCTTTACAAAACAAATTAAGAAAGTCAAAAGGAAATAGTGTGGACACTAAGTTTGCAAAACCATCAATCTTGGGGAAACCGCCTTTACAACCACTCAGAAACCAATCCGTTGTTAGACAACCGAATGCTTTTAAATCTGAATGATCTAAATTTTTAAAACCACGGTTTGCCTCCCAAGTTGATGTGAAATCCGTTTTTTCAAAACCAGTCACTCCTCATTATTTGCCTAAAGTTCGTGAATCTGCTTGTGCAAAACCTCATCATGTGATTGCATCTAGAAAATCTAGGAAAATCTCAAAGAACATGCCCAGATTTAGTTCAAATGACATGGTTCATAACCATTACCTAGAGGAAGCTAAAAAAGACACAAGAAAGAGATAGAATTTCAAAGACTAGTGTGATGCCTTCTGCTAGATTACTAACCACTGCTAATGGTAGCAAACCAAAACCTAAGAGCACAAATCAAATGACTAGGAATTGACCTACACATAAGCGTAGTTATGTAATGAAAACTGATGTGCCTAAAGCAGAATACTCTAGGAAGTCTAGTTCTTTTTTGGACTCCAAACGCTTTGTATGCTCGACATGTCAGAAATGTGTCTTTAATGCAAATCTTGATGCTTGTATAACAAACCTCTTGAAAGAGGTCAATTCTTGAGGTAAGAAAAAAATCCCATAAGACAACAAAAAGAGACATACCCGTAGAAAAGAAAAGCAATGCTAAGAAACCTGAAAGACAGATCTCTACAAGACACAAATTTTCCCCAAATAAGACTTTCACCGTGTATGTGAAAACAACGCCTCCTAGATATAGTCTTACATGGAACAGGTAGAATCTTTACTTATGTAGGTCTTAGGTGATTCCCATGGGAAAGATTGTTGGAACTTGCCTCCACACAAATGATAGTGCAATACCATTAGGATAGGAAACATGTTCTCCTAACATTGTTATTTGTGCAAATTCTTCTTCTTTGAGTGCATGTACTTCAACGACTTCTGAACCCATTTCTTCAAAGGGTTCATCTGATGTAAATATTTTATCATCATCTTCTTGTATAAACATCCTATTTTCAATTATGTTAGAATATATTACTGAAAAAGAAAATACAAAAAATTAAATATCCAAAAAGAAAATACAAAAAAAAAATTCAAAAAAAAAATACGAAATCAGAAAATAAAAAATACCACTAAGAATCTTCTCGACGTGTCTCTTGGCTTCGATAATATTTACATACCTAGAAATGTCGATTAACATTGACATGGTATGTGAATGATGTTCGAACAAGAGTTTAAATGCTTTCAAAACATGCCATTTCTAATTTTCTTAATGGCTTATGTATATTTCAGTACATAACCCGGACTTCAAAGTAAGGAAAGTGTATCTTTAATGATAACTTATCTGGTCAACGAGAAAGTCAATTTTCTCAGGCCTTGAGCTAATAAAAACATTCAAAGTTTTTAGCTCAAGCCAATGGCTTTCGTATACTCCTGTACGAAACCCGCATTTCAAAGAAAAGAAAAGTGTACGCTTCAGTACGCTTTATCTTCTATAGAAGAGAAATCTTCTCTGTCCTGAGCATTTCTTTTCAAACATCCTCTTGCTCAGGACATACGAATTCTAAGTGAATATTAGCTTAGGACTCGTTCTTCAAATAAAGGAAAGTGTGCACTCATGTACATTTATCCTCACAACGAGAAGATAACAACTTCTCGAACTTGAGCTGACACAAAACGTCAATTCAAAGACATTAGAGCTCAAGTAACATTGGTTTTCAAAATAGTTGAACATGATTTTTTAAGAATTTCTCAAAAGGTTTTTCATAATCTTTAAAAATTGTGTGTTCAAAACTCCCTTCTCATGAAACTTTCAAAAGTCGACTCATTTTTTATAAGTGGATCAATTTTTAAGGGGGAGCTTTTAAAACCAAGTTTTAATGCTTTTAGACACATTCTCCAAATGTCTATTTTAGTGTGTCTAAAACATTCCAAAATGTTTAAACAAGTAAAAGATGTTAAATGTCAAAACTTGATTTCTTATTTTGTTTAAAACATATAAAAGTGGCTCAATCTCGATTTCACATGGAATCTAGAACGTCAAAAAACATATTTTCACAAATGTCATATATGTGGTGTCATACGTGAAATTGAGGGGGAGCATAAAAGAAAAATGTTCCACATTCATGCTATGTTAACATTTTTCTCCTCGTGAAACTTTTTTATGTCTCAAATTTTAATCAATTGGTATGAAAATACTAAGTGATTAGTTATTTCCATAGGGGGATAAAATGTGATTAAAATGTGATCTAGAAGACTCAAGAGTTTAAGTGTAGATAATTAACTCTTTCTTCCATGTGCGAAACAATTTTGAATATCGATACATATGTGTAGGGGAAGCATTTCAAATGAAAGAAACTCTCAAAGTGTTAAACGTTTTGATTTATATCAAACACTTTGATCGATTTTCAAACAAGGTTTTATGGTTACGATCTTATACCTAATAACCAACTAACTCACGGCGATTCTGAAGTCATAAGGTGGTTAAGGTTAGGTATAGTCTTATGATCCAACCGGAACCGGAGGGAACTACCCAAGGACACTCCATAGTTAGAAATAGCAGTCCTTAGGTATGATTTGGAGATGAATGAGAAAAGGGAATAATGTTGACTAAGGCATGAGCTAACACTAGAACAATCACAACAAGGTGTTAGTAAGGACGTCTTGGTAAACATTAAAGGGGTTGAAGAATGAAAAAGAAATGTATGGATAAAGGGTGAAAAGAAAGAAGCCCTCCACATAACTTAGGCAAAAACCGGGTCAATAAATAATCTATCAGAATCACAAAGATGATGTCTGGTATTGAAGAAAGTCCTCATGGACCCAGTGATGCACTTCACAACCCTTCCCAGCAATTTAAGTTTCTCTCAAAAGATATTTGTCTCATTTGTCATGGAGATACACACGTTATCTATTGGCATCCCACTCTGAGATTGTTGATATTTAAAAGGTGGCAGTCAGCTCCAGCCTCCGATCACTAAACCAAAGTCACAAATCAAGTCTAGAGCCAAAAGAGATCAAATATAAATCTCATTAGGACACAATTCATGTAAAAACACTTGTTGTTCATCATTAAGAACACAAGTGATAACAAAGAGTCCTAAGCATTATCCTAGTGATCTTGCTAGAACATTTAAAGTGATACACTTTAGTATTTCACAGTGACGAATGGAAATCCTTCCAGTGTCAACATCAAACAGCACTACAGTAGGTGAATTGTGAGATTCTATATGAATCAAGCTTGTGCCAACTAGATATCAATATTGGTCTAGTAAATGAATTGACGACTCAATCAGTAAGACAATAACTAACTGATTAACTCTTATCGTGTTATCTGTTTCGAGATGTTCCAGTAATAAGAACAGGCTAGTACAGCTAGAAACCCTATCAAGGAGATTCTTCTAAATTGAATCTACCTGATCACATGTACAGTATTTATATTGTGGAACAGTCCTCACAAAACTGGAGGTTCACGTTACCGAACTTTGAAGAATAACAAAAACATGATTCGTCTATATCTGCTATTCTTTCTAACTTCTTCATGCAGGTACTAATGTTGGTGGTCACTTTAGTTCTAGCGTCATCAAGGACACATGCTCATACTCTAAGCTCAAGGATACATTCAAGACATCAAATAAGACTTGAAGAAAGCTATGAACTTTAAAGATACACTTTTGCACGCTCTGATAAACAAGATGTAGGATCCCGATTAACACTTCACTTCATATATCATACACGAATTGAATCAAGAAAGAAGATGAGAGATTTCTAGAGAGAGAGAAACTAGTGAGAGAATAGAAAGAAAATGTAAAAGTTATATTATGAAAATCTCTAACCTTTTCACAAGAGGAAAAGGTTTATATACCCCGTCACATTAAAGGTACGCGCGGGATATTTAACTAGGATCCGGGCTCGGGTTTTGCTTGGGATTAAACCTGAAACATATACAATATTAGATTAACTATCGAGCCTGATTCCCGATACTTTCCTATTACAATGTTAACTAATTGATTAACCGAGACTTAAATACATAATGGACGAACTTCATGTTCGACTCAATATTTTGAGGCTAACAATCTCCCCCGAAGTGAGTTCATTGATGACACTCCTTCATGAGATCAATGAGATTGCTTTCATCATTTAAGCTCATGTGGTCTTGGTATTTTTCTTTGTTCTTTGTTGTAGGCTTGTTCCTTCATGCTTTGCGATCTTGACTTTGAGCCTTTGTCATTGTCTTTATCGTCTTTGCCATCTTGCGATCTTGTGTCTTTTATCTACATTCTCATATTATGCCTAATCTTGAAAGCTTCAAATCAGATTTTGCGAAAGTCTTTGTCTTTAAATCTGGAGCTTTCATGATAGTTTATCTTTGTAGAATGAACATGAATATGGGGTAATAAATCGACTTTGGTTGATTGGGATACCGTTCAACCACGTGTTAACCTGGGTCATACGTTAGTGATATAGAAAAAAATTGATTTGAAAATCCAATCGAACGTGGTTACTTGTAAAAGCGTTTTTGTAACACATCGGGAGTTTTAATCTTTTATCAAAATTCATCAACCGACAATTAATTTACTGGACCAAATCGATATCCAATTGTCACAAGTTTGATTCATATAGAATCTCGCAAGTCACCTACCAAGAGCTTGTTTGATGCTGACTCAAGCAGAATTTCCATCTTCATTGTGAATACTTATAGTATCACTCGGATGTTCTGGTAAATATCACAAGGATATTGCGTAGGACTCTTGTTAACAGCTTGTGAATTTGATGATGTTCAACAAGTGTTTGAAATGGAATGTGTCCTAACGAGATTTTTATTGATCTCTTGGCTCTAGACTCGATTAGTACATTTTGGTTTTAGTACTCGGAGGCTTGAGAAGATTTCCACCTATTCAATATCAACGATCTCGAAATGAGATGTCAATAGATAACGTGTGAATCTCTGTGACAAATGAGACAAGTTTCTGTTGAGAGAAACCCGAATGGCTAGGGAGGGTTATGCATTGCATCACTGGGTCCATGATGTCACTTTCAATGTCAGCAATCAACTTGTGATTCTGACAACATCTGTATTGACCCGATTTCTGCCTTAAGTTGTGTGGAGGGCTTCTTTCTTTAGACCCTTTATCCATTCATTCTTCAACGCCTTCAATGCTTACCAGGACGTCATTACTAACACCTTGTTGTGATTGTTCCAGTGTTAGCTCAATCTTAGTCGGCATTATTCCCATATACATTCATCTCCAATCATACCTAAGAACTGCTATTTCTAACTTTGGATTATCCTTAGGTAGATCCTCCGGTTCTGGTTGGATCATAGGTTTGATTCCTAACCTAACCACCTTATGACTTCAGAATCGTCGTGAAATTAAGATGTTATTGGGTATAAGATCGAACCATAAAACCTTTTCTTTCTGTTCAGCACATTAAGTCGAATATATCATATTTTAATTACATTTTCTCCCTTTATTTTAAATAATAAACACTTAGTTTTTAAAATACCTTGTGATTAAAATATGTCTTGAAAATTTTGTGGGAGAAAATATTATCAGCATGAATGGTTTGGAACTTTTAGAAATGTGTGATACCTAAGAGTTATTTTGTCGTTGTTGTGTATCCAAAAAAATTTAAACTTTGTTTTTCGAAAGAAAAAACTCCCTCAAAAATAGACCAATTGAGAAATTGTTGTCCTTTTTAAAACATTGTGAGGGTTGGAGTTGTTGAACACACATATTTTGAAAGATTTTGAATTGTCATCGAGAATTCTTAACAAAAATTCATGTTCAACTTTTTGGCAAAACCAAATGTAGTGGACTTCTCTTCTAACGGTAAGGGTCAAGCGCACTGGATACGTACACTATCTTTTTCTTGAAGCTAAAAACATTGAATGTCTTGTTAAGAACAGCTCAGACCGAGAAGAAACGTTAATTTTCTCGTTGGTTGAGGATAAGTATTAACCTTCCTTTATTTGAAGTCTGGGTATGTAACTAATAATTTGCACATAAAGCCATCTGAAAATTCAGAAATGACATTTTTTGAAACTATAGGAACTCGACTTCATTTACCACCCGTGTACTATGTTAATACGACATTTTAAGCACGTAAAATGTTATCGATTCCTAGAGGCATGGCGAGAAGATTCTTTTTGGAAATTTTCTATTTTTCAGATTTTGTATTTATATATATATATATATACCTGTTGTCCTCAGCATTGCTATGTGAAGGTGGAATAGTAATTCCAACTCTTGTCGTGATGTAGCTGTCTTGTTTGCTTAAGGAACAACTTTTGGAACCAGCTTTGAACTTGACTGTTCATTTCCATTTGTCGTTGTGGTGCGAGGTCTGAACTGTTGTGATCAGACATCATTTGATGAAGAACGAGGCTTGAACTGCGTTGTTCAAACGTCATTTGAACATTGAGGAACGGGGCCTAAAGTGTTATTTTCAGCAGACGCCATTTGTCGTTGTGGTGGGAGGTCTGAACTATTGTGGTCAGACATCATTAGACATTGATGACCGAGGCTTGAACTGCTATGTTCAAACGTCATTGCCATGAAGACCGAGGCTTGATCTGCTGCGATCAACCGCCACCAAATTTTTTATTAAAAAAAACAACTCGCCTTTGACTTTTGGCAACTCGCCTTTGACTTTTTCCTAAAAACGTGGATCTTGTCCCTAAACCTGTCAACTCGCTGCCTAGAAAAATAATATAAAACGCAAACCTCCACGAAGAACACTTGCTCGAATTCACTTAAATCAATCCATATTAGGTTTTTTAACCACGAAAGAAAGCTAAAACATGTAATACAATGATGGTGTATGAAGATTAACCTTCCTATAACATGTGTTTCTTCCTGGATCAAAAAATACGAAGCAACTCTCCACGAAGAACACCTTACTTTGTTTGCTTATAATTCGAGCTAGGAGCTTGTTTAACACACGAAATTTGAAGCACTCTAACCTTTTGATGTGTAGAACAAGTAGAGAGCAAGATTAACCAACAACCAAGCCCAAATAAAATTTTGAGCCGTGGGTTGTTCTAAGCCAAATTAAGGACGAATTTGAGCTTGTTTTACCACACGAATCAACCACGAATCCACACGTAGCTCTGATGCCAATTGTAGGATCCCGTTAACACTTCATAACATATATATCATACACGAATTTGATCTAGAAAAGAGAAAGAGAGTGAGTTGTTTTGTAGAGAGAGAAAGAATAGAGAGAGATGAGAGAAAATAGAAAAGTGGAATTATTTTAGAATGAACAACTAACTTTTCCAAAGAGGAAAAGTTAATTATATACCCCGACACATTAAAGTAACGTCCGGGATATTTGACTAGGACCCGGGCTCGGGTCTTGTTTGGGAATAAACCCGAAACATATACAATATTAGATTAACTATCGAGCCCGATTCCCGATATTATACTATTACAACATTAACTAATTAAATGACCAAGACTCGTACACGTAATGAACAAACTTCCAGTTCGGCTCAATATTTTGAGGCTAACGCTAAATCCCTAAATCAGGCGATTTAGGGAGGCGATTTAAAGAGGCGGTTTAACCGTAAAAACCCTTTTAGGGTTTCGGCAATTTAGGGTTCAAGGGGAGAAGGAGAGAACCGATTTCTTGAATGGTTTTTAGAGAGGATTGAATGAAGAATGAGGGATATGGGGTGTGTTTATATAGGCACCCCAATAACCCTAAATCTTGTAGGAAAAGATTAGTATAATTCCCATAATTAAAACAAATATTTCTCCTTCCTTTTTCTCCTCCTATGACCGGCCACAAACACCCCTTAAGGTTTGAGTTTTGTCTGTTTTAGTCCTTGGTTCTATATTTTGATTGTTTATATAATTAATTAAATAACTATTTAAATATAAATCATGAAGTAACCATACTCTTCGTGTATTAACGTGTGTGCCCCCAATAGGCTCACGTATTTCTAACGTATAACTTGCAGAACCGACTACCATATTCCAACAGCTCCCACTTGGGAGGCGGAGTAGCAGGCTTGCAGATATACTGATAATTGGCAACGTCTAGCAAACACACACAATTAC
>BQNB010178117.1:0-12901 GCA_026074375.1 Tanacetum coccineum
GTGGAAGTATTTAGTTCATGTATTACTTTACTGTCTTAGTCCTAAGAGTACCTCATGGGAGCAATTTGGAACCAACATCGCCTCTGCCCTAGTAGGATTAGCAACGAATCAGAAGTTTAACTTTTCTTTGATGATAATGAATGGAATGCTAGGACATATTTCCAATGGTACACCTTTTCTTATGTATCCTAGTTGTGCGTTTGATGCATCAAGAATCTCTTGCTAAACTTCATAATGATGCTCAAAGGGATGCTTTTGAAAAGGAAAAGAAGAGAATAGCACTTGAAAAGGGAAAAGAGTGTGTTGACAGTACTTTTACTCTAAGTACTGCTAACACACCTCCTTAAAGTACTGGCAATACACCTATAGATTCTGATGATGATGTTCCCAAAGATGGTGTTTGCTCTACAAACTCTTTTGATGCTGAAAATACAGACACTAAGGAAGGTGGAGCGGCTGACTACAACAATATGGATCCTACCATTGATGTCACCTCTACTCCTACACTTAGAATTCATAAGATTCATCCTCAATGTCAAATTATTGGCAAAAGTACTGCCGAAACAAGAAGAAAGCTTAAAGAAAGTACTTCTAACCAACATCAAGCATTGCTGTCCTTCATATACAAACAAAACAGAAGTAACCACAAAGATCAGCAGACCTGCCTGTTTGCTTGTTTCTTATCTCAAGAGGAACCAAAGAAAGTCTCTCAAGCTTTAGCAGATGAAAGTTGGGTTGAAGCGATGCAAGAAGAACTGCTTCAATTCAAGCTAAAAGAGGTATGGGTGTTATGTGACTTACCAGATGGCAAGAGAGTGATTGGAACTAAATGGGTTTTTCGAAACAAGAGAGATGAACGGGGTACTATTATCAAGAACAAGGCACGACTAGTTGCACAAGGGTACAGACAAGAAGAAGGTGTGGATTATGATGAAGTATTTGCACCAGTTGCCCGAATTGAAGCAATAAGACTCTTTCTGGCATTTGCATCTTTCATGGGCTTTATTGTCTATCAGATGGATGTCAAAAGTGCATTCTTATATGGCAACATCACAGAAGAGGTTTATGTCAAACAGCCTCCAGGTTTTGAAGATCCTGCTCATCCAAATAAGGTTTACAGAGTTGTCAAGGCACTTTATGGCCTGCATAAGCCCAAGAGCATGGGTCATGAAAGACTCTCAACTTTTCTTTTGAAGCATGGATATAGGAGAGGGGCTATTGATAAAACCTTGTTTATTAAGAAGGATAGAAGAGATATCATGTTGGTACAAGTCTATGTTGATGATATCATCTTTGGATCTACCAAGTCTTCAATGGTGAAGGATTTTGAAGATCTTATGCAAAAGGAATTCAAGATGAGTTCCATGGGTGAACTCACTTTCTTTTTGGGACTTCAAGTCAAGCAATCTAATGGTGGTATTTTCCTAAGTCAAGACAAATATGTGAAAGACATTCTCAACAAGTTTGACTTTAGAACCATTAAGCCAGCATCTACTCCCATTGAAGCTCATAAATCTTTAGGAAAAGATGAAGAAGGTGAAGATGTTGATGTACATCTTTACAGGTCTATGATTGGATGTCTCATGTACTTAACTGCTTCAAGACCAGACATAATGTTTGCTGTTTGTCTGTGTGCAAGATTTCAAGTCACTCCAAAGGTTTCCCATCTACATGTGTTCAAAAAAGGATCTTTGGTATCTCAAAATCAACCTAATTTGTGTTTATGGTATCCTAAAGACAATCTCTTTCCATTTGGAAGCTTTTTCGGATAGTGGACTATGCTGGAGACAACCATGACAGAAGATCACTTTCAGGAGGATGTCATTTTTTGAGAAGACTAGTCTCTTGGCAATGCAGAAACAAAAATTGAGGCTATCTCCTCTACAGAAGAGAATATGTAGCAGCTGCAAGTTGTTGTGCTCAGGTACTTTGGATGCAAAATCAACTACTTGATTATGGATTTAACTTCATGAACACTGAGATCCATATAGACAATGAGAGCACCATTTGCATTGTGAAGAATCCTGTTTTTCACTCAAAGACCAAGCATATTCAGATCCGACATCACTTCATTCGAGATTGTTATGAGCAAAGGCTCATTAATGTGGTCAAGGTTCATACTGATGACAATGTAGCAGATTTACTCACCAAAGGCTTTGATTTGGCAAGGTTTAAATTTTTGGTGGTAACAATTGGGATGATGAACCCATAGCTATTTTTGAGGGGAGATTACTTATAAAGTATGGTGATCAAGTTTAAAGTACTGTTTGGGCAGAATGGATATATTGAAAGCAATCTAGCTTTTTGAGCGGGTTTTGGCGTTCCCACCCCCCATTTGGGCGAGGATATGAGTGATTTTTCAAAGGTTTGATGATTGTAGAGAAGTTGCAAAGTGAAGGGTTGTTGTTGTACATTTATTTGAGTTTGAGCATTGTTCGGTTTTGATAGTAATGCTAATCCACATCAATGTAACTGGTTGCCTTAGAAAGTTACGGCTTAGTAACAAAGTACTGTTCTAAATCGTTCCGGTCAACGGGTCAAAAGTACGTTTTTGCGCTAAAACGTATCTACAACGGTAACGTCTTAGTTAGATGTCAGCAACCTATAATATATACTACTGAATTGCATTTTTCTCTCACTTTTACTACTTTCATTAATAAATTTTCTTTTTTTTAATTTTCAACCTCGACCACATCCAATTCTCTTTCAAATGGCAAACATTCGCTCTTGTAACAAACACAACATGATTGCGTGTGTGGAGAAGACGGCTCAGAATGCTGATTTTTATCAAGTCATCGATTTTCTCACTGGCTGCTCCATTAATTACTCTCTGTTGGTTGATCCTGATCTTATTGGTCCATGGCTTCAACAATTTTGGGCTACAGCTACTCTACAAGTGATCAATGATGTCCCTCATATTCGCGCCAAAGTAGCTGGCAAGAAGATTCTGATTTCTGAAGCAACCATTCGCGCTGACCTACTTTTTGACGATGAAAATGGCGTTGATTGCTTTCCTAAGCAAGTGATTTGGGATACGCTCCGCGATATGGTACCCAGGGTAACTTAGCACAACTCACCTTCTCTAAACTTTATTGAGCCACAGTGGATGTATTGATCCATGTATGTCTTCACTGCCTATGTCCTAAGTGTACCTCATGGGAGCAATTTGGTTACCAACATCGCATCTGCCCTAGTGGTCTAGGCAATCAAATCAAAGGTTCAATTTTTCTTTGTTGATATGAATGGGAATGCAAGACATATTTCAATGGCTATCCCTTTTATTATGAGATTCATAGGTTCGATTCATTTGTTTTTGACAAGCTGTTAGAGGGGGTAGACAGACCTTCAAGATTTATGCCATCAGTTTAACTTCTCTAAGTGTTTTACATTCATGAGGACAGCCATAGCACTAAGTTCTCATGTAAGATTACTCATTGACTCCATATATGGTAGAAGTAGTCTCAGCTGGCCCGCGGAGGTGAACAGAGTTCTAGTCCCTTCATTCTAGGCTGCAAGTTCAGCTAGCGATTGCTAGGCACTCCACTTTCAAAGTGCTGCTCATTCTCAAGTGCTGCTCTTATCAGGTACTGCTTCAGTACAGGTACTGCTTCCTTCCATGATATCTGTTCACTCTCCAAGGGACTGCTGAACTACAAAGACTGTGACTTTCAAGGTACGCTGATCTCATGATGTGCTTCTATTCCCGAAATCCCCAATGATTATACTCCCACAGATGCGTCCAGACATCTGAGGAGATGAGGGACTTTTAGATTATATATGCTTTGACACAGGGATGATAAGAGGATCAAAAAGCAAACCCATTCTCAAGCTAAAAAATATCAAGCTCAAGCCAAGCTCAAGAAATTGTCAAAATTTGTCAAGCCTGTGTGTCAAATATCATGCTCTTGGGTTGCCTCATTCATTGTTTTACTAGCATGGTGTATAGGCCTAAAGTGTTTTTCATGACGTTTCCCCAAGACTGCACATATGGCAAAGTCGCTTGCATCGCACATAAGCTCAAAGGGTAAGTCCTAGTCGGGGGCAATCAAAATTGGAGTTTCGGTAAGTTTTTTCTTTAATGTTTGAAAAGCTTGAATACATTCATTGGAGAAGTTGAACGGAGTATTCTTCTCAAGAAGATGAGTCATCGGTCGGGAAATTTTAGAAAAATCCTTAATGAATCGTTGGTAGAAACTGCATGACCGAGAAAACTCCGAAAACCCTCAACGGTGGTGGGATGAGGTAACTTAGCAATCACATCGACTTTGGCTTTATCAACCTCAATCCCATTTTTGGAAATCTTATGGCCAAGAACAATGCCTTCCTAAACCATAAAATGACTATTTTCCCAATTTAGACAAAGATTGGTGTCTTCACACCTTTGAAGCATCTTGTCTACACGAGACAGGCAATTTCCGAATGAATTCCCAAAGACTGAAAAGTCGTCCATGAAGACTTCCATCATTTTTTCGATCATATCATGAAAGGTAGCCATCATACACCTTTGGAACGTGCCCGGTGCATTGCATAAGCCAAAAGGCATGCGACGGTAGGCGAACATTTTGTAAGGACACGTGAATGTTGTCTTTTCTTGATCATGAGGGTCGATGGGAATTTGAAAGTAACCCGAGAAACCATCGAGAAAACAGTAGTACTCGTTTCCCGCTAATCTCTCGAGCATTTGATCCATAAACGGTAGTGGAAAGTGTTATTTACGGGTGGCTTCATTTAACTTTCGGTAGTCAATGCATACACGCCATCCCATAACCAATCGAGTTGGGATCAATTCATTTTCATCATTTTCAACAACGGTAAAGCCACCTTTTTTCGGTACGCAATGTACGGGGCTTACCCAAGGACTATCCGAGATCGGGTAAATTAATCCGGCGTCAAGAAGTTTTTCAACCTCCTTTTTGATGACATCGTGGATTTTTGGATTCACCCCGGGTTAATACCCTTGATGTCGGAGAGTTTCCAAGCGATGGCTCGCTTGTGTGACTTCAAAACCTTTATGAGAGCGGCTTTTTCCTCGACACTCAAGTCTTTAGCAATTATGACGGGCAACTTGTTGTCACCTTCCAAAAATGCGTATTCGAGATGAGGAGGTAAGTCCTTGAGTTCGACCTCGGGAGGTTCATCAATTGAAGATTTATCAGTTTTAGCTTCACAAACTTTAAGTTCTTTTTGAATTTTAGGCAAATAGTTTCCTTGAGTGGGAGGGGGTAATGATGGATCATCATTGAGAAATGCTTCAAGAAGAAGAATATCCCCCTTCGGGTCATAGTAAGAGTCATCAACTTCCGGTGAAGTTGGATCATCTTCAAGAGCGAGGAAAGCATCGACTTCCTCGAGAAGAAAATCACTATCCCCGAAGGGAGTGAGAGTCGGAGAAGAGGTAGAAACGATCGGGTCATAGTAAGGAGTGGGATTGCCACTCGCGATCACATCAGAGAAACCGAGAAATTCTTGAGAATACTCCTCACAAGCCATTTCAATGACTTTGATTCGGTTCACCGTCATATCATTATAATTAGAGGAGTATCTCGAAGTTTTACCGAGATTGAATATTACGGATTCTTTTCCAACACGAAGGGTTAATTCACCATTGTATACATCAATCAAAGTACGTCCGGTCTTTAAAAAGGATCTCCCAAGAATTAGGGGAACTCGAGGATCGGCATAAAAGTTTACGACTACAAAATCGGTCGGAAATTTGAACTTTCCTACTTTTAGGTAGACATCTTCGGCGATACTGATCGGTTGGGTAATCGAACGGTCCGCAAGTTCAAGAGTCATGCAAGTCGGAGTAAGTTTCGGAAGAGAAAGTTTTTTCGCACGGTTTAATGGATGAGATTAATGCTAGCGCCAAAGATCGGCCAATAAGCTAAGCACTTATTCCAATTCACGGGAAAATCTCTCAGGTATGAGAAATTTGCCGGGGTCTCCAAGTTTTTTGGGTATCTTTTTGAGGAGAACCGCCGAAAAATGCTCATTTAAAGGTGTTCTTGCTAATTCAAACAATTTCTCTTTGTTACTAATTAAACTCTTAAGTGTCGAGGCAAATTTAGGCATGAATTAAAGCATCCGCGAAGCTAATGTCGAAATGCAAATCTTGAAAGATTTGGTAAAATTTCTCAATTTGATTGTTAGCTTTTTCGCGGATCTTTTGGTCATTAAGTCTAGACGGATATGGAATTGATGGTTTCGGGTTAGGCTTCGGAGCACTAACGGGAGCAACAACGGGCTCAGAATTTGGTACTTGAGGTTGAACTTGGACAACCGAAGGTTGGACGTCTTCGGTACTTCCGTTATTAGTAGGAGGCACCGTTTCCTTTGTCACCTCGGTTTCACGTTCCACTACTTTAGGAGAAGAAGAAGTAGTAGGAATCGTGGGTCCCTTATAAGCAACACCGCTTCGGGTGGTAATACCCTTCAAGTCTTCCTTGGGGTTAGTAATGATATTACTAGGGAGTGTCCCTGAACCCGAGGTAGAAGCGGTATTGGAATTCACGAACTTGGTAAGCATGTCCGTTAAATTGGTCATTTGATTTTGCAAGTTTTGATTTTGATTTTGCATATTTCCATAAACTACAATCATTAGCTTTGATGTAGTTTTGAAAGTCGTCATTCGACACACCTTGTGTTTGAGGAGCGGGAGCTTGGTAAGGCGGGGCTTGGTAAACCGGAGGTTGATTAACCGGGGGTCGATAAATTTGGCCTTGGTTGTAATTATTTCCCCGGTTTTAGTTGTAATGGTTTTGGTTATTTCCATGGTTTTGTTGAACGGGAGGAAAATCGGGAGGTCGAATTTGATTCGCAACCATCGGGGGTCGGTAACTGGTATTTCCTTGGTTGAAATTAGCCACGGCGGCTTGAGAAACATATTCTTGAATATTGTCACGATAAACGTTGCCATCGGTGGCGGGACAATTTCGGTAAGAATGAGCACCACCGCAAGTAACACAACTCTCCTCGACCGCTTTTACGGTAGCGGGAGCTTGGGATTGGTTTTTCTTATCGAGAAGTAAAGCTTTCACCATATCTTTAAGTTCGGCAACATCGGGAGAAATACCAGGGGTAGAATTGCTCGTACTCACTTTGGCAACAATCGGTTTGTTTCGTGAATTACGAACTTTGGATTTGCTCTCGATGATTCTTAGGCAATCTCGAGGCATTTTATCCAAAAAATTACCACCCGCGGCGGAATTCAACGAATCTTGATCATTAGAGTTCAAAGCATTGTAGAAAGTATCGAGTTGATGTAATTCCGAAAATCCATGATGTGGACATGCCCGAAGAAGATCGTTGAATCGGTCCCATGCCTCGTAAAAAGTTTCATCAAATCGTTGTTGAAATCTCGTTATTTCATTTCGAAGGTTTGTTGTTTTGGAGGGAGGGAAAAATTTGTTTATGAATTTCGAAACAAGATCATCCCATGTAAGAATCGATCGAGGGGGTTCTTTTTCAAGCCAAATCCGGGCGGCCCCCTCGAGGGAAAATGGGAAAAGCATAAGCTTAACCGACGTACTCGGGACGTTCGGGAACTTCATCGTAGAAGTGATCTTGTTGAAATATCAAATGTGAGCATGAGGGTCTTCTTTGTCATGTCCAAAAAATTGTTTATTTTGAACAAGAGTAAGCAAACCATGCTTAAGCTCAAAGTTGTCCGCGGTGATCTCGGGAACAACGATGGCATCCTCGTAACCCTCGATGGGTGCTTCGAGCAATTGCGCCATAGTACGATTATCGGCCATCGTAACTACGGGAGGAGCTTGATTATCAATAGGTTCTACAAGATTAAATGGTTCAACAAAAGTCGGTAGGACTTGTTGTTGTTGACGGTTAGAATTACGGGATTGAGAACGAGTGCGCATGCACTAAAATATAAAATGAAAGTTTATACTATTTTTTTTTTTTGGTTTTTCAACAATGTATTCACAATTTATTTTAATAACGGACAATGAGATAAGACACTTAAACCCAATAATCAACAAGCTTCTCGATAACTCTTTAAAGAGATAAACGCACAAAGGAGCGGAGGAGTATGAAAGCGCGAAGCTATTAAAAACCTTTCTCCTTTAGGGTCGTAGTTCGTTAGAATGACCCGCCTTATACCCCTCTTATAGTTTGTTTAACTTTCAAAGGTGAACCGTACCTTGCAAGTGACACAAAAGGTAAGTTTTTGATCTTTGGTTCGGGAACTTATTATGATAATGTTCCAATTGAGAACATTATATTGATGATATTTTTTTTTCTTTTTATGGATAATGTTTTTATATTTTTTTTATTTTTTTCTTATATATATACTAATAAAAGAAAAATCTTTTGTATATATATTTTTTTATGAGAAAATAAGCAAAATAACTTCACACGGAAGGGTCTTCAACGCACTAATTGTCAAACGCAACGATAATCTATACAATCCTCCCCGGCAGCGGCGCCAAAATTGACAATGAGAAACTCAACCCTTTATATATATTAAATATAATAAATATATAAATATATAATAAGAATCAAAAATCTCAATGTAGAAAATCTGGAAGTATGATTCCCGGGTCGTTATCCCCAACGAGGAATGCAATGGAAAGTCGTTTGTCGGTTTGATATTTGATGCTTGAATGGAAAAAGATTTTGATTGGATTTCTAATTCTACAGGAAAATTAATGCAATCTACACTAAAAACGATCAAAGCAACACAAATTTAAACTAAAAACGCAACGGGAGCCCTAAAAACGCGACTTAAAACCCCTAATTTATCAAAATTAATTCCTAAAATGATCTATTTGATTTTTATAAGTCCTAAATGACTAAAATGCAAGAACTAAGAAAACTAAAATAAAAACGAGAGCAATTTAGGCTTAAATATACGAAAAACGTGAACGGGATTCAATCCCGTTCTTTAAAAAATCAAAATCTACAATTTTAACCCTACGAAAGCAAATCAAATTTTCCTAGGTTCTATTTGATAAAAGAAAATTTTCTAAAAAAGAATTATATTTTTTTGACTTTTTTATAATTTTTTATGAATTAAAAATGATTTTAACAAAAATTAAATATAAAAAATACTAAACGATTTATAAAAAATCTGAAAAAATTCCAAAAAGTGGCTTGAACTATGCTAGACCTAATAAAAATAAGCTGGGAGAAACGGCTTATCGAAATAAGCTGTGAAAAAGCTAAAAAGGGCTTATAACTAAATGGGCCAAAAAGGTAATAAAAGAATTAAGTGTTGAACTAAACGGAAAAGACCCAAGGGCGCTTGTGTAGTAGATGCGTGTGTGTAAAACGTTTGGTGAGTGGGGTGAGGTCCCGGGTTCGAGCCCTGCTCACCTGGGACTTCCCCCAACTCCCAAATGTTTTTTAAATGCCATTTTTTACAACTTTTTTAGTTCAAAGCTAAAATATGCAATTTTACAACCCCACTTTTTTTTTAAGCCACAAATATGCACAGAATAAGCCCTTAATGTTAAGATCGATTAGCCATCTGGATAATAACAATGATTGATAAACGCAACGGAATAATAAAAGAACACAATCATTGGTTATGAAGGGTTTTCTTTATTATAAACTAATAAACTATTCGATTTAATCGTCTGACTATGCTATCTAGATAATAATATTACACTAACTAATAAGCTAACTATTAGACTCTTATTGGAGATGTCTCTATGAAGGATACCTCTACCTATACGCCCTACCCTCTTTATATATAGAGGGAATAGGGTTTTACAAGGACAAGTTAAGCTTTTCAAAATAAATTAGGAAAGTATAAATCAGCATTAAATACTATTTGACTTATTTAACCAGTCTTCAATCATCATAAATACTATTTGACAGTCTTCAATCAGCCATTATATGTTGATCTTTTATCTTTTAGCTGAGAATTAAATACTGTTTGACTAATCTTCAATCAGCATTAATGTTATTCCAGCTTTGTCTTGTAGGTCCTCCATCTTTAATATGTTTTGTCATAATCAACTCAAAGTATAATTCCCAACAATCTTCCCCTAGTTGATAATGACAAAACCAATAAGCACAAGCTTCCCTGAAGCTAATATAGATGAAGAACTTCCCGATCTATGACTTCTTCCCCTTTTGTCATAATCAAATAGGAGTGCATGTAGATGGTTAAGTATATCAACAATAAGCTTCCCCTTAAAAATGTTATACTCACCATCTCTTGAATCTTGAACTCAGTAGCATAGATCAAATCTTCCTTCAGTGCGAAAAAGACATGCTTATTACAATATCATGTAATAAATGTCTTCTTTTATAAATTTCTTTTAGACAAATATTAGCATGGCGATACATTACTAGTGCGATAGTCTTAGTGAGCTCCATCGCTTTCAACGACCAGTACCTAGATCCAATGTCAAGAGGCTGTGTTAGTATCATACTCCGACCAAATATTTGTAAAGGAGCGTGTAACTTTTCCATTCAAGAATTGTTCATGCACTAAACTGTCAAAACGATCCATACACATCATCATTATTCGAGATCCAAACGCGTCCATAAGTGTGTGACATCCGATATCGGCCAACGGCTTAGCAGTACAAACTAGGTTATATCGACTGAACTAGCGACTTAAATTACCTCGGACGACAAAGGCAGTATTAAAATTTAAAACAGCAGTATTAACCGTATTATGAGCAGCACTAATAATTTACCCCAAGCAGTAGTAACTGCCATTAGCAGTATTAACAAAAAGCCGCCAGTATTAAGTCACATCTTCAAGCAGTATTAAATCGTAATAGGCAGTACTAAGTTCTGAAAGCAGTACTAATCATTGATATGCTTGTAAGGGGTACGAAACCAAATATGATGATAGATTAGGGTTCATAGAAAACCTAATGAGACCAAAATCGTCAACCAGAACCATGTACATGCTTGTTGATCATCTTCTTGTTGCTTTCTTATATAGTTTAGGGTTCTTTCAAAACCCTAGTTTTTATTAAACACACCTTTACACCAAAATCTGAAAATAAACACGACATGAAAAACCTTGATCGAACCCTAGATATCGCGAGCAAAACCGCTCGGATACCAGAGCCACGAGGCTCTGATACCAATTGTGGAATCCTATAATGACTCCATAGATCGTTATTAGGACTCATCTAGGGTATGATAACAATGATTGTAACACGCAGCGGAATATAAAGAACACAATCATGTTACTAATAAGGTTTTCTTTATTAAACATTAATAAAGAAACTAACTACTAACTACTACACACGCTTTCTATGCGTTTAGACTCTCATTGGAGAAGTCTAACAATGAATGAATACCTCTAACCTAGACGCCTACCCTCTTTATATAATAGAGGGAGTAGGGTTTACAAGACAAGATAAGATCAATCTTATTTAACCAGTCTTCAATCAGTATTAATGTTGATCTTTATCTTTTAGCTGAGCATTAAATACTGTTTGACTAATCTTCAATCAGCATTAATGTTATTCCAGCTTTGTCTTGTAGGTCTTCCATCTTTAATATGTTTTGTCATAATCAACTCAAATTATAATTCCCAACAGAGAGAAAAAAGGAGAAAAACACATACACACACTTTACAAAAGTGAGCTTCACCCCTCCATGGAAGTATGGAGGGGGTATTTATAGTCTCGGGCTTTACTAGCTAAACTAACCCGACACGACTATAAATGATAAATGTAATTCCAGATAAGTCACCATATTTTAGGGCTAACACCTACATCTCTTGCGAGATGGTCCAACAAACGGCGATGATGTAGGTGAGTGAGTAACAGGCTAGTGTGATGGTCTCTCAGAAATAGCAACCGGTGTGTTAGAAGAGGTATCCTCGGGTGAAAATGAAAAATCTGATGAAGGATGATCTGATGAAGAATGATCCGATGAAAAATGGTCTGATGAAGAATGATTCGATGAGTACCTCGATGCAAGACGACGTGATGGTAATGGCCAAAACCTCTTCCTTGCAGTCATCATCCTAAGTACGCCATTGGGATGGGTACGATAGGGTCGACCAAGAGGAATCTCCTGGCCTGGTAAAACCAAAAGAGCAGGTCGACGCGGTACCCCAGGTGGTGCAGGTACAGCCCAACATGGTACATGTGATGCAACAACAACGGGTGATAAGTCATGAGTAGGTGATGATGTCTTAGATGGATCAGTACACAAGAATGGAGAAGTATCCGGTAAAGTGGGAACATGCTCTGATGGAGATATGTCCTCTGATGGGTCAGAATCAATGGAAGAATGTATAATCAAATCAAGTACTCTAGCAGGTGAAGCGGCTATAGCCGCCTCAGCCTCGGGAGCAGCGGGTGGGATAATAGGAGTCTCATTAGGAATCACTGGAATATCATCACGAACAACAGGTGGAACAATAGTAGGTACGATAGTAGGAATATCAGTAGGAATCGTGCCAAATAAAATAACCCGAGAGACGGATGATTCCACACTCTCCCTAGAAGAGTTAGAGGAAATCAAAATAACTAGAGCGGCCATAAATCTGCACAAGCAAAATTTTATATAAATCTCTTTATATGAAACCATTCATGATGCAGAAAATGAGTAAATGGGATATAAAATATAATATGGCAAAATGAAATGTAAAATAATTATGGTAATATAATATAATTAGTACTTATATATATATATATATATATATATATATATATATATATATGTTAATAGGGATTTCACGTATAAGGCAAGCAAAAGCACATAAGGACCACATACTGGTTATAGACCATACCTAATATACTACCTGTTTCTCTATAACCTTGACTCTGGATACCAATCTGTCATGCCCTCAAATCGGGTCCCATCGAAATAACTATCCGAGGGCGTGACCATCATGAATATCTCAAGTGCAAAGTATAAAGAACGACCACTAAAGGGGAAGTTTTGAAAATCATACTCGTTA
>BQNB010178118.1:0-12901 GCA_026074375.1 Tanacetum coccineum
ACCAAAAACTAATTTAAACGAAAGCGAAAACGTGTATAAACAACCAAAACCACACAAAATCATTATTAGTTTTTACAAGTATAGAAACCATCCGGGGTTAAAAGGGGTAAAGTGGTGGTGGTACGCGGCCGTTGTGCCAGGGCTGAGAAAACCAAACGCACCCTTGGTGCTTCCGCCAAACCCAACGCACCCTTGGTGCTTCTTGTAAAACTAGACGCACCCTTATCGTGGTGGCGTGGTGATGGTGGTGTGGAAGTGGTGTTCGTGGTGATGATGATGGCGGCTGTAAGAGGCGATGGTGATGAGGTGGCGATGGATGGGATGACATAGAGTGGATGACGATGGTGGTGTAGGCGGTGGTGTGGAGAGGGTGATGGTGGCGGGGAGATGGATGCGGTGGAGAGACGGCCATAGGGGTGGTGATGTATACGGCGGTGGTGTGGTGGTTATGAGGCTGTGGGTGATGATGGTGGTGGATCTGTGGTGTGGCAGCGGCGGTGGATGGCTGGAATCCGGTCGGAATTTGGCCGGAAAAAGGTGGGGGAGCCGGAAAAGAAAAAGAGGGATTGTATGTGTGTGTTGGGGTTATAACAAAATAAGGAACCCAAAAGTTGTAAAACAAAGTTGCAAGTGTATAATACTTGAGGGGATAATTGTGTAAATATTCTTGGAGGGACCAAAAGTGTAATCTTTTGTTAAATATTGGTTCGGGACTCGTTTGGGCTAGTTATCGTTTGATTCAAGACACGAAAATTATGCCATTGCGTTCCAAATGATTTTTCCTATAAAAATAAGTATTTACATGACTATTATTTTATAAATGTTTTTATAAAATATATTTTAAATGTTTAATATTTATTTGGGTAACACAGACAAGCGTTGTTCGTAAAATTAAAAACTTTAATTTGAACATTCGTGTTTTTAAACAAACGTTTTTGAATAAAATGTAAAATAATTTATTAAATATTTTTATTTAATAAAAAGTGATAATTAAATATAATTCTTTATTATTTTTGTGTCGGTACGCGCTGCGTGCGGTGTTCAAAACTTTGCGAGGTTATTTTAGTCATTTTCTGCTTGATTTCGTGTCTCGGGTAAAACTGAAAAGTTGTCCGAAATGTCGTTTTATGTCAAACCCCAGTATACCCCAAAATTAATAACTCATTTTGGTGGGTCGTTTTTGATAAGTCAACTTAGAAATAACATATATCTTCTCGTTTTTAAGTCAAATAAGTTTGAAAAATAAATTTGTAAATGAGAGATAATAATAAAAAATCATGATTTATTATTTAAACACATTTCGAAAAATTGCCGGTTACGAGGCAATCGTTTTTATGTGATCGTAAAAGGTCAAAAGTCAAAAAGTCAAGTCGGAACCAAAAAGTCAAAGGGTAAAATAGTTATTTAAACTTTCAAAAATTGCCGGGTGTGACATTACCTCCCCCTTCAAGGAATCCCGTCCCGGGATTCGATTTGTGTTAGCCGATTGTGTGACCAAGAAAAGATTTAAGATTTACTAACCAGTTTAGACATGACGTTGAAAAATTTATTCAACAAAATTTCTAATTTTTTTTTCGACACTTGATATGCATAGATTTTTGGCTAGGTTTGACCAAGATATTCAACCCATCAGAATATGCATTATAGAAAAATAACGTTACAAGTTTTAGGATTTATATAACCGCGTTGTAAAGAAAGTCCCTTGATAGTGGGAACGTCAAAGGAGAAAGTATAGTCGTGTGGGTATGTCTATATAAGGGTTTCAAATGTTTAAAGACAGAGTCTGGTTTCTGATATCTGTAAGGTTCGACGATCAACATCGGACGAGGCTAATAAATGCAAGTATTCCACTTACTTAGGAAGTACGAGGATGAATCTTGACTCAACACACCATAAGCAGACGATGCGAATAAAGTGTACCCGAATGGCTCTAACTGCGACCTAATAAATAGACGCGCCGAAGAACGAGAAATAATAGTAATAATGAAACGTTGTACACATCGTTTAATAACGAAATAGACAACTATATATGTTTGTGCTTTACTTTAGTCAACAAAATGTGTTTTACGAACTCGTTAAGTTTTTGAAGATGTTACGACGTTCTTACGACAAGTTACTATTTATTGAAAATTTCCCTTTTAGGAAAGTTTTTAGTTTCGGGACGTTAATAGTATCCTCTAATTTAATCATTTCCATATTTCCTAAAACGAACTAGTGAAACCCTAGCGTCTAACCAAAATCCTTAGCTCGCTAATTATATATATATATATACTTGCTATATTTAGAAATAACCAGCGGCAACGACTTATCATTTTTAGAAAATTCCTAAACATTTGTTTTGATATTAAGAAGCTCCACGAATGTTTTCAAAGACTTACGACACCTAATAAACATTTCGAAACATTTTTAAACGTCCGTTTACCCTCATTTAAAACACGGACCAACAACTATATTTTATAAATCACCCATGGACTTGACCATAACACCGTCATATTTTCCAAACTATCCAAAATTCTTTTACGCCAAAACTAATCAACCAATATTCACTATAATTCAAGCCTAACCTCATTGCCATCTTTGTTGCAACTCACAAATCTCACAACATCTCGACAAGAACAAATTATATATCCGAAATCATCAAAAATCTTTATTAAAATAATTATTCATTTTAATCATTTGAAATCATAGCACAAACATATGGAGTCGCGAATCAAAAGTATAAGAATATATAGCAACAATAACTATAACAAACGGTGACGGAATGCGGAGAGTGAGGACAATTCAAGAAACAATATCCCTAAAATAAAGGTCAACTAATGGGGAGAGCTCGCGAGAGAGCTCATGCGATAGGTGGCGGAATATTGCACGCAGTCGTTAGTTCGAGGATGAATCAAATCCATTAGTTCAAGAGTGCACAAATCGGTTAGCTCCGCAAACATTTCTAGATCGTAGGAATTCGTAACGGCAAAAGTAATAACTTAAGAATGGGATAAGATAGTCCAAGTGAGGCCGTAAGATTCTGCTGAGTGGTAAGACAAGATTGTGTTTCTAGATCTTTTTAACGGATTCCGGTAATTGTCGGGTTTGAGTTCATACTCGTCTCATATTGGATACCATTAAGCCCACTCATTTATATTCATTATTTGCATAAAGAAGCGTCCCAATTTATGTGAATAATGAATTGATAAACTTATGGTTCGGTGATTTACAATTTATTTATTTAAATGAAGAGGCGTCCCAATTCTTTCAAATAAAGAGATTATTGATTGGTTTCAAATTATATATAATATATATAATAAAATATATAATATATAGTAAGTATAATTTAAAAACACAATCAATGAAACCAAGGAGTAGTATAGAATATCCCCTGGTCGTTTATCCCCAACGAGGATGGACTGGAAAATCGATACAGTCGGAAGATTGGAGTTTGAATGAGAGAAATGATTTGAGAGTGTGGAAAGCTAAGTTAATCAATAACAAACAAAAACGATTAAGAAAAACCTAAAAATTATGAAATTAAGCTGAAAAACGAAAGTAGGAACCCCGAACAAGGGGTTAAAAACCTAAAATCTTCAAAATTAACCCTACAAAGAAATTTTTACTTCTAAACTACTCTAGGGAACTAATAATGAAGAATGAAAAAGACTAGACTGAAAACGGAGGTCGTTTGACCCAAAAACGAGTCAAGACAAGAACCGTACCCGAGCCCCGTTCTTTAAAAAACAAAAGTTTGAAAAATTAACCCTACGAAAGTTTTTCTATTTTTCCTACGTAAATTATGACTAAAGAAAATTTTCTAAAAAAGAAAAATATTGTTTTTGATAATTTTTGTATTTTTTTATGAATTTTTAAAACTTTTAACGAAATTAAATTATAAAAAATACTAAACTATTTTTAAAAATTCTGAAAAAATTACTAAAATTACTTGACACTAAAACTATCCTAAGAAAAATAAGAAACCAGAGATTGACCTTATAAATAAGCTCGAAATAAGCTGGAAAGAGCTTATAACTATATGGGCCAAAAAGGGTATTTAAATTAAATGTTGCAACTTATGACTGGATGGCCCTGCCTGGCCGAGTGGTAAGAGTGTTGTGTTGTGAGTGTGAGGGGAGGGGTTCGAGTCCCACTCCCTCCCCTTTTTTATATGCTACAGTACCCTCTTTCTTTTTTTTTCTTTTTTTTTTACAAACTTATAGAAAACACAAGAATAAGCAAATTTTAAAACTACAACTTTTTACAAATATGAAAAATAAGCACAAAAGGCAGAACATACTCCTTTTTTTTTCTAATGGCTTAAATGAGCTAAACTGTTAGCTAAATTGAGGTCAAATAAGCAAGGACAAATCATAAATAAGCCAAACAGTTGGTGTTCTAAACCCATTAAGCAAGGAAAAACAAAAGTAAGCAAAGAAGCACAAGCCAATAAGCCAGAAAAGCAATAAGCAACTTGGGGCAAAACTGCTGAAAGACAGAAAGTGGCTTTTTTGCCTTGATTTTAATAATAAGCTTGTAAAAAGCTCATTTTAAGCTTAAAATGAAAGAGGAAAGGTGTTATGAATAGCTTATGATGAGCTTAAGCTTAAAATGAAAAGCTAAATGGACTAGAAATATCTTAAACTATCTGAAATTGATGGAAAAGATGCCTAACTAAGAGATAACACTTAAAAAGCTCAAAACAAAATAAGCTAACATGCTTAATAAGCAAAGACAGAAAATGAGCTTTTGAATCTTTAACAATCAACCTATAAACTACTAGATTAATTCATAAAACCAACACTTCTAAGCTAGAAATAAAATTTTTAAGACTACTCCTTTTTTGCAACTGTTTTTGGCTTTTGGATATTTGGAGACTTTTTAAAAACAAATTTAAGCTAACTAAATAAGCTGGACATGAAAAATAATCACTAATCTAAATTAAGCTATTACTATACTATTTCCTACTTGAATCTAAAAGGCTAAATCCTAAGAATGCTTAGCTAAATTGTAGCTCAAAAAGTGGCAACAGGAACACCTTTGTTTCTGCTGAAGCACTTTGCACTAGTACTCGCCAATTAGTGCAGGTACCCTTGGTGGTTTCTACTGCAACAAATCCACTCAATGAGTATAAAACAACATTTAGCAAACAAAACTTAAACCTAAGAAGACTTAAAACCATTTTGAGCTAGCAAAGAAAAGAGTAAAAACTGTCCTGGTGCTAGAAAGATCATATTAAACCATTACTTTTGAAAAATTTAAAATCTAACTTATAAAAACTGAATTAAAACTAAACTTAACTAAAATCTAAACTAACTCAAGCAAACGGCACTAATACATTTGACTTTTGCAAGTCAAAATAGACTAAGCCAAACACCCCCTTAAATATGAAACTTGCATTTTTTTACTACCTAAAGATCAAATAAGCAAATTACAACGGTAATTAAGCTATAATAAGCAAGATAAGCTGAGGAACAGTAAATACTTTTAAAAAATAAATGTAAATAGAAAAATGAACAACTTACAGAATCTAATGCTTTTGGCAATGAACTTAAGTGCACAATCAGCTTGTAGACCACCCTATGTGCTTACCAATAAGCTTTACACCAAGCCCATCCTTAATTGCTTATTCATCCAAAATAAGCTTGAATCCATATTTCTTTCTTAATGAAACAGTAGCCCTTTTTTAGCTTTGGGAAAACCTTTAAGTAGTTAAAACAGGTTATACAAGCTAAAAAGAGCTTATAGACATAGCTTTTGAACAAAAAAAAAGCTTAGTGACATAAAACTTATAAATAGGAACAGATTTGCATTTAACAGTAAACGGGACTTAAAATTTCATTTCATACAAAAAGTGATTACAATGCTTGACAATAAAAATGACAGAATACTAAACATTTAAAAACATAAATAAAAATAAAATTAAGCTACAACTACTCTCCTCGTTTTTTCATTGTCTTCTTTCTCCTTTTATAAGCCGTCCAAGCTTCAAGTCTTTGTGCTTGTTGTGTTTTTGTTGTGAGGAGAAACCAAATGCATCCTGGCCCTCTATTTTTTTCTTGGTCCCCAATCCATTCAATCCATACCCTTGATCATGCCATGTCCAATGAAATGGTAGGGGATTGCCACAGTGTACATGAGCCATGTGGGGGTAGGGTTTAATGATGGTGAAGGTTTTGGAGTTTTGGGAACAGTAAACGAGGAGGGGGGACAGGGATGGTGAAATAGTGGGGTTGGTTTTGTTGGCGGGAAAAGAGGGGTTAGGGTTATTGTTTGACTGCGTTTTAACTGAAAAGAGGGACAGGGTAATAGTTTGGGGGATGGGCAGGATTGATCCCTGAACCTATATGCTTGTATATCATTCTTAGTCCTTGTGGTGTTCGTGGTTGATCCCTAAGGTTTGGTTGGGGTTTGCATAGTTAGTCCCCAAGGACTAACATTGTTAGTCCTTGAAGGACTAACGGTGTAAAGGGGATACATGTTTGAGGGTTAACAAAAGCCAAAAAAAAGTTGGATTTTGGGCCTGCTTGCATATTGGCTCGTTTGGGCTTTTTTTCTTTTTTTTCTTATTTTTTTTGTATAAAAAGAAATGGGCTTTTGGTTTATGGGTTAAAAGGTTTAATTTAAATAAAGTGGGTTGACCCGGCCCACTAAAATGGGTACGGTTCGGCCCATTTTATCATGATAGGGTTGCGGGTTCGGTTTTCCGCGCTCTTTCTAAAGCCGTATCCCGGGGTTGATTTTGACTTCGTCTTGACTTCATTAAATGCACAAACGTTGTCGAGTCGATCCGGAAATTTCCGTTTTAGCTCCGTTTTGAATCCTTTTGAACCCTTGGCCTCAGTTTTTCGCGCTCTTTCCAAATCCGTATCCTGGTTTTGTCCGATTTCATTTTTGTCCTTTAGTGAATATCCGGTACCTACACAGTATAAACACAAAAACAGGCATATTTATGGCATTTTATGTGTGTTTTTGGTCGTTTAGGGTCGATTTTAAAGGTAAAAGGTATGTGTAATTAAACGCATACCAATTATAAATCATCCTACTTAATAATTTCCGATGCAATATGCGTATTCACAAAATTCTTCAAGGTGGTGGACGACATGACGATGCCAGTGCTCTAATGAGTATGGAACGAGTGTTTAAAACTCATCTTTGGAGACGGGAAGTAAAACAATCAGGGGAGATCAACATCGAGTTCAAAATAGTTGGTGAGCATACGGTTAAAGTAAATTAGATAAAGGCCTTATGAACGAGTTAACATAGCAATTATCGTATCAATCCTCCTATTATAAGTCCCGCCCATACAAGACTTATAATACTTAGATTCACACATACTTCCATGTAAACCAAAGATAAAGGTCTTATGAACGAGTTGACATAGCAATTATCGTATCAATCCTCCTATTACAAGTCCCGCCCATACAAGACTTGTAATACTTAGATTCACACATAATTCTATGTAAACCAAACTGTGACGGGTTTCGTGTAAAACGTTATTGTATAAGGTTATGAAAAATAGTTCGAGATCATTGCATCGCTCACAATGTCTTAGAAAAGTTTAGATATATATAGACAACTTCCATATATGTAGTCGAGAAAATATACGTAAGGCAAACGTAAACCGCAAAGAAAAGATGAGCGTAGAAAAAAATAAACGCAGGGTAGAGGTAAACCCATATCATAGCATGCTCAAGGATAAATGGTTCTCAGGTATATGCCATAGCAAAAACACGTATAAGGCACACATAAAAGCACGTAAGGATCACATACTGGTTATAAACCAGACCTAGATATTCAACCTAGATATTCTACATGGTTCTCTATAACCTTGGCTCTGATACCAATCTGTCACACCCCCAGACGGGGCCTGGCCGGATTACGTGTCTGAGGGCGTGACTTCATCATATTTCAAACACAAGGCATGAGAGAACGACCACTAATGGACGTTTTGAAAATCATAACTCGTTGCATTGTTTAAAATAGATAAGTTTTACGAGATTCAAAAGAAATTAAACATTTGCGGCAGCGTAAGCAAAATGTAGCGGAAGCATAATTTGGTTTTCAAAAGACAATGAGTATGAATGAAAAATAAAGTCTTGGTAAAGGGTATCATATTGCACGTAGACTCCACATAGCACGTCAAAGAAGTCCAAAGCTAATCACCTGAGAAAAACATGTTAAAAATGGTCAACATAAAGTTAAGTGAATTCATAGGTTTAAGTAAAACATTTATGAGGATAAAAAACGTTTAGTGAATACAGCTTCACTCAAAGTATTATGAAAAGATGTTTAACAATTTGAAATGTTCAAACAAAGTAGTGTGGACCACAAGATTTCAAAACGTATGTGACAATCTTAGCAGTTTACGACTTCACATACAAAACACATGAGACTATTATAACAAATACAATATCACATGAAAAGTATTTACTGTTGTGCTAAGCTCATGACACCGAAGCTCAATTTAAAAGGAAGCATTTTATATGCCAAATAGAATTACTCGCACTAAAGGTATCTGACCAAGATCACCTATTGACAATCCGACATGGTATATATCCGTTTGTTCGGACCTCCGAAACTAGTAAGTGTTACTTACCTGGATAGGGATAATTAGTCCCAATAGATCTATTTATAACACTGACGCTTACTTAACCAGTATGGTCGGTTAAGAAATTAATGGTTCATGATAGTTCGGGCATTAGTGGTCTATTTGTAACTTAGGCAACACATAACAAGTAAAGTAAATCAAGATACTTGTGTCCATAGTAAAATCAACCAATGTATTTCCAAAAGAAAGGCTTTAAGAATTTGCATCCATAAGTAAAACAAAGTATGATATAAATCATGTAACCAAGTTTGCAAACGAACATTTATAAGAGTTTGAAATCATTAGAGTAAATAAGTTTGTAAACGAGCATGTTCTCACCCCAAAATAGTAAAGTAAAAGTAGTAAAACGTGGGGCTATGAACTCACCTTGATGTTGCAGAACAATTAGCAGAAATGCAAATAATAAGCACAGCACAACGGAAAACGGAACGGCTCGACCAAGAAGATGCGGCTTAACTTAACGGCTAAGACCCACTAGTTTAGGATGATGAATTTGGGGTTTTCCGATGGATAAGTACATCAACGCGACACGTTGATACGCGACACGTTGATAAAGGATTTAGGTTTCAAGTTGTAAGAGTTTGGTGGTTGGTTAAATAAAATAAATCGAAAAGCAAATGCAAAGTATGTAATATATTCCGTATATATTACATATGAAAAAAAATTATATAATTCATATGGTGAATTATATAATAAAGACAAACAACCAAAAGAATAAGTCGTAGTATATAATACTTTACAAGTATTATATAAGAAACGTGAGAAAAATAATTGAACAAAATAATTCGACCTGTGTTTGAAAGTCACCAAGTAAATTAATAAAGAGTTCTTGCATAAAGTAAAGACACGTTTTAAAGTTACAAGTTAGATAAATAACATTTTTTTTTACTTTTACAAAAGTTATGATTTTATCTTCTAGTCGGAAATTATAAAATAATATTTTTTTATAAATTAGTATTTTGTTTCCTTGACGGGTTGTAGCTAAAATAGTTGTCTCATTTGTAAAAGTATAGTTCCCGTTTATTTGTCGGGTTATTGTGAAATTACAATTTAATACTCTTAAAAACTATATAACTTAATCCTTTTTATCAGGTTTTCAAGATAATAAAAGTTTTAACGAAAAACACTAAGTATAGAAGTTTATAGAAATTTCGACATGACCTATTCGTTTATAAGACGTTTCCCACTTTTATAAAAATTCAATGTTTTCCACTTTAATCAATCCGTGTTGCAATATACGCGCGTGTTTCAGTCTATACCTAAACGAAAACAAATAATACAAAATAAGTAAAACCAAACACACCCTAATGGCTCAACCAAATGCACCCTAACCGCTAAACCAAACGCACCCTAATCTGCTGTTAAACTCAAATCCAAACGCACCCTAAAGGCAGTTAAACGCAGAACCAAACGCCCCTTTAGGGCCATAAAACGCAACCAACAAACACCCCTTAGGGGCTGTTACAACGCCGAAACAAACACCCTATTTGGGTGTGTATACCAACCGAAACAAAAGAACCAAAAACTAATTTAAACGAAAGCGAAAACGTGTATAAACAACCAAAACCACACAAAATCATTATTAGTTTTTACAAGTATAGAAACCATCCGGGGTTAAAAGGGGTAAAGTGGTGGTGGTACGCGGCCGTTGTGCCAGGGCTGAGAAAACCAAACGCACCCTTGGTGCTTCCGCCAAACCCAACGCACCCTTGGTGCTTCTTGTAAAACCAGACACACCCTTATCGTGGTGGCGTGGTCGTGGTGGTGTTGAGGTGGTGTTCGTGGTGATGATGATGGCGGTTGTAGGAGGCGATGGTGATGAGGTGGCGATGGAGGGGATGACGTGGAGAGGATGACGATGGTAGTATAGGCGACGGTGTGGAGAGGGTGATGGTGACGGGGAGATGGCTGCGGTGGAGAGGCAGCCATGGGGGTGGTGATGTATACGGCGGTGGTGTGGTGGTTAGGAGGCTGTGGGTGATGATGGTGGTGGATCTGTGGTGTGGCAGCGGCGGTGGATGGCCGGAATCAGGTCGGAATCTGGCCGAAAAAAGGTGGGGGTGCCGGAAAAGAAAAAGAGGGATTGTGTGTGTGTTGGGGTTATAACAAAATGAGGAAAGCCTAATGGGGTTGGGTATATATACCCAAAAGTTGTAAAACAAAGTGGCTAGTGTATAATACTTGAGGGGATAATGGTGTAAATATTCTTGGAGGGACCAAAAGTGTAATCTTTTTTTAAATATTGGTTCGGGACTCGTTTGAGCTAGTTATCGTTTGATTCAAGACACGAAAATTACGCCATTGCGTTCCAAATGATTTTTCCTATAAAAATAAGTATTTACATGACTATTATTTTATAAATGTTTTTATAAAATATATTTAAAATGTTTAATATTTATTTGGGTAACACGGGCAAGCGTTGATCGTAAAATTAAAAACTTTAATTTGAACATTCGTGTTTTTAAACAAACATTTTTGAATAAAATGTAAAATAATTTATTAAATATTTTTATTTAATAAAAATTGATAATTAAATAAAACTTTTTATTATTTTTGTGTTGGTACGCGCGTGCGGTGTTCAAAACTTTGCGAGGCTATTTTAGTCATTTTCTGCTTGGTTTCGTGTCTCGGGTAAAACTGAAAAGTTGTCTGGAATGTCGTTTTATGTCAAATGCCAGTATACCCCAAAATTAATAACTCATTTTGGCTGGTCGTTTTTGATAAGTCAATTTAGGAATAACATATATCTTCTCGTTTTCAAGTCAAATAAGTTTGAAAAATAAATTTGTAAATGAGAGATAATAATAAAAATCATGATTTATTATTTAAATACGTTTAGAAAAATTGCCGGTTACGCGGCAATCGTTTTTATGTGACCGTAAAAGGTTAAAAAGTCAAAAAGTCAAGTCGGAACCAAAAAGTCAAAGGGTAAAAAAGTTATTTAAACTTCCGAAAATTGCCGGGTGTGACACCAAACTAGTTCCTCACTTAGTTACTCCTGAATCTTCGCGTATCAAGTGGTAAATCCATGGATTGGCACCTCAAATCCGTGGTATACTTCGGGCAACCCATCCAATACTATTCAGATCGCTATATTGATGGCTGGAATACTCACTGATGAGGTTGTCCGTTGTGGGACATTGACTAAGGTAAATGATACGAGGAAAGAGATGAAGGAATCAAGTAAGCAAGGGAGTACGTGGAAGGACAATAAGAAATTTAAGACTGGATTGGGGTTTGTGGCAACCGTTCCTCCCAGAAACGAAAATGTAAACACCTACCCTAAGTGTGCTAAGTGTTATACTTTCCACCCAGAGAATGCACCTTGTAAGTTGTGCTATAACTGCCAGAAACAGGGTCATTTTGCGAGACAGTATTGGGCACCGATTTGGCAAGTGGCGCTTGTGAATGCGGTGAAGATGGGGCAGAATCAGAGGGCATGCTATGAATGTTGGAGTCTTGACCATCTTTGCTATGATTGCCCCAAGTGGAAACAAGCAACTGGACAGGCAAGGAACCCGTTGGCTTTGGAGGAAACAAGAACACCCAAAACAATGGGAACCAAGCGAGAGGAAAGGTATTTAATGGAAATGCAGTAGAGGCTCTGTAGGATCCTAAAGTTGTGACGGGTTCATTTTCTCTAAACAATCAATTTGCTACTGTTCTTTTTGATTCTGGAGCTGATTTTAGTTTTATTTCTACTAAATTTACGCCTTTGCTAAATGTGGAACCTTGTATTGTAAACCCTGGTTAGGCGATAGAAATAGCTGATGGTAAGAGTGTAGAAGTTGATAGGGTTATTCGTGATTGCAAACTAGAACTAGGAAATTCCTTGTTCACTATAGACTTGATACCGTTAGGTCATGGATGTTTTGATGTGATTGTGGGGATGGACTGGTTGTCCAAGAATAAGGTTGTTATAGTGTGTCATGAGAAGGTAGTAGAGATACCGTTAAAAGAGGGTGGGATACTTCGAGTTCATGGGGAACGTATTTGGAAAACCGCTAAAGCCCTAATGAACGCTAAGGTAGATGAACCTAGGATAAGTGATATACCTGTGGTGCGAGGTTTTACTGATGTGTTTCCGAAAGACTTGTCGGGGCTACCACCGCAACGACAAGTTGAGTTCTATATAGACTTAGTTCCTGGAGCGACGCCAGTGGTGAAGTCTCCATATCGGTTGGCACCCTCGGAAATGTAAGAATTGTCTGAGCAACTTCAAGAGTTGCAAGATGATAAGTGCTTAATTACACATATCTTTTACCTCTAAAAACGAGCTTAAATGACCAAAAACAGACAAAAACTGCCAAA
>BQNB010178119.1:0-12901 GCA_026074375.1 Tanacetum coccineum
TGGTTTTTTTCAAATTTTTTTTGGAATTTTTGATTACTTCATAATAAAATAAAATATTCATTAATGGAAAATGATAACTTCACGAGGAAGGGTCTTCAAGGCACAACATACTTCAACTCGATAATCGTCTCACGACCTCCCCGACAACGGCGTCAAAAATTGACTGCTTGCTTTCTATATATATATATATATATATATATATATATATACATATATATATATATACATATATATATATAAATAATACATATATAAATAAATCACAAATATCAATACAGTAAAAGAGTAAGTATTCTAAGAGGCTTTTTAAAAGGAAATTACTTTTACCCAAAGTAAAACCCAAAAAAAAAAATCCCGGGTTGTGTCCCGACGAGGTGCGAATTTGAAAATCGAGGTAACGTTTGTGGAACAATGCTTGAATAACACAAATTGGATTTGTTTTTCTATTTCTACTAATAATATGCTAAAACAAGTAAAGGCACGCTAAAAACGAAAGCAATTAAAAGATTTAAACCTAAAAACGATAACGGGAATCAAAACCCGTTTTTAAAAAAACTAAATTCTACAATTTTAACCCTACAAATAAAAATTTAATTTTTATAAATCCTAAATGATAAAAGAAAATTTTAAAAAAAGAATTATATTTTTTTGACCTTTATATTATTTTTTATGAATTAAAAACAGTTTTTATCTAAATTAAATATTAAAAATACTAAACTATTTATAAAAAATATAAAAAAATTACAAAAAGTACTTAAGAGTAAGCTAGACCTATGAAAAATGAAACGGGACAAATAGCTTATCTAAATAAGCTATTAATAAGCCGAAAAGGCTTATTGCTTAAATGGGCTAAAACGTGGTTAAGTAATAAATGTTGCAAACCTATAACGAAAAAGTCCCAAGGGCATAGTGGTTGTGTGTGGTGTGTTAAAATCGTTGGTTGAGGTTGGTTGAGGTCTTGGGTTCGAGCCTTGGCTCACCCTTGGCTTCCCACTTTCCCAATGATTTTTTTTATTTACTAAATTTTTTTACACACTTAAACGTAAGCTGGAAATAAGCACTTTTTGTAAAAACACTTTTTATAAAACTAACTAATAAGCTGATGGAAATAAGCTCTAAAAGGTGACAGACTTGGCTTTTTAATTCTAAGAGACTAAAAGGCTAATTGTTAAGCATTTTTAGATACAATAAGCAAAAAGAAAAAGTAAATAAGCAGAAAAAATCTTAAGGCTAAACTAAGTAAGCACTAAGAATCAGAAATAAGCTAACAAAATGAGCTAAACTAAGCTTAAAATGATAGATTCACTTACAAGGCTTTTCAAACTTAAAATTCTAAACTGAAAAAGCTAATAAGCTTGAATAAGCTCTACCCTAATCTAAATAAGCTAACAGAACTTAAAACCTAACCTAATAAGCAAGATGAAACACAAGATAAGCAAATTCAATATGCCATGAGCTCAGAAAAGCAAATGAGCTTATTTCTCAAAACCAATAACCAAAAAGGCACTTTTCTAGCTTAATTTTAAGCTAGTAAACGGATCCTTATGGCTTAGGGACTTATAGCACTGTAAAGCTTATACAATAAGCTATCTAAATCATCAATCAAAAAACATTTTGAAAATCAAATAAGCTGTGAAAAAGGCTTATGAAAAAGCTGTTTACACTAAAATCCTATCTTTTTTTTTCAAGTTTTGAATAAAAGACAAAAGGCAAAGTGCAGGCCTACTTTAAGCTAATCAAATAAGCTCTAAACTAATATTTAAGCTAAACAGATTGAGCTTGACACCTAAGAAGCTTGTGCAAGAAATTTCAAATTCTAAATTTAACTTTAACTTATCTGAATCTATGATTGAAAAAGGGCTTTTTAAAACTTTGAAACTAAAAGAAAACTACTTTGACAGTTTTTAACCAAAACTACTAAACTAAAGCATACTTGTCCAACTCCTTACTAATACATTTAAACACCCCAAATCAAGCATGTAAACACACTAAGAAACACTTAATGAATATTTTAAGCAGATAAGCTAAAAATACCACATATTCAAGGTATGACTACTAAAAACCTCAAAAATGATTTTTAAACTTTGAAAACTTAAGTAAACTAACTTATAGGCTTAAATTAAGACCTTCAAATGATCAACCAAAGCTCAAAATAGGTCAAACGGGTTCAAACAGTACTACCATGGGTTAGTACTATTCTAGCCAAACACCCCTTTAGAAACTTAAATTCCATTTTAGACTTGTAAAATTCAGATTTAAAGCAACTTTTAGCAAGACCAGATGATAACTAAGTTATATAAGCAATATTAAGCAAGTTTCAATAAGAAATAAACACTGAATATTAGCAAGACAGAATAAGCAATCTTAAGCTATAAAAACTAAGATTTCATGAAAACTTAATCAAATGAGCTACAAACTACTAGACAAGCATAATAAGCAATAAACTTGGTGAATAAACATAAATAAGCAAATAAGCTTTCAATAAGCTGATCTACAAGCTCTAGCTTGTCAAACACAAACTAGTGAAACCCATAAGCCCATCCAAGTTTGGCTTATCATCTATTTTTAGCTTTTTTGGTAAAAGACTTAAAAACTATAAGTTATGGAAAAACTTATAGTGCTTAAGTTAACAGCTTAACTATGAGTTAAAAAGAGCTTTTGTGAGCTTATAAAACATTTTTTTAAACACAAAGTACATTAACTTAAAACAGATTTAACATAAAAACTTAATTTTCATTAAACTTGAATAAAACAGTACAAAGCTTTTTAAAGAAGTACAAACTAATATAAACTGAAAAACTAAAACTAAAAACTAGATGCCATTCAAGGCTACAATGAGATCCTATTTATAGAAGAAAATTAGGTCTTGGGTTCTTCAAGGTGTGTTTCTTTTGTGAGTGAGAAGGCAGTTATGCTTCTTGTGTGAGTAAGTCAATAATCAATACTAGCCTTTAATTTTGAGTGTTCTCCAAGTTCTTTGATCTCAACCTTTGATTTCTTGTCTTCTATCATAGACGAATGGGGTTAAAGGGGATTGCCAAGGTGGATTTTTGGTATTGGTGAAGTGGGGTAATGGGAGAGAGACGTTTTTGTCATGGGGTGCAAGGTAGCAGAGGTGGGAGAAGGTGAATAGTGTTAATGGGTTTTGGCGGGTAATGGATGTGTTTGTTTTGGTTTAACGGGCGTTTGCCCTGAATTTGTTAAGTTGTTGCATCGTTAGTCCTTTTGGACTAACAATGTTAGTCCTTGGAGGACTAACAGTGTAAAGGATGGATGGTGTACTAACTGTGTTAACAGTTAACAGTTGTTTGGTAGTGGACTAGTGTGTTGGGCAGGATTTTATGTTTTGGGCTTTTGTATAAGTTAAATGGCATTGGTCCATTTAAACTTTTAAAGTGGTCTTTATATACTTTAATGGGCTGACCCAGCCCATTAGATGGGTACGGGTTGGCCCATTTAAGATTTCTTCGAATTCGGCTTCGTCTTGGACTTGTTGACTTTTGACTTTTGACTTTGACTTTTTGACTTTTCACGCTCTTTCTATTCCGTGTTTGGTTTTGTCCGTTTTGGATTGATTTTGTCCTTAGTGAATATCTATTACCTTGACAACATAAATTACAAAACACACTGAAGAATATCAAATACAATGGTTGTTTTGGTATATTTTGTTCATTTAGGCATGTTTTTTATAGGCAAAAGTTATGTGTAACTTAAGCACACGACACATCCAACGTCCTACTAATTGCCATCCATCCCGATTAACTTTGTCACAGTAATCTTGGCAACCCCCATAATCAGCGCTACATAAGCTTATCGAGCAATAGAGACTCTTTTAGATAAAGGTCCCTCTATTTAAGGTTCCTCAATAGGTATTTAAATATTCTTTTTACAGGCATTTAAGTGCTTAGTTCCGTAGGCTTTGCCTGAAGCCCTGTTGCCCCCAGAAACATGCCCACTACTCCTGTCTTGTCAACTGGCTGCGAGATACATAAGGGTGCCCACCATTCTAGTGATGAGATATTTATGGTACAACAGCTTACCCCTCCACCATAGGAGTTATCCACAAGGTCACCTAAGAATTCCGTACCATATTATTTCAAAGATTCTAGAGCAAATTTAACTGTTTAATAAATATGCCTCTGTGACTTTGTGAATATCTGTAGTCCAAGAAATAATAATATTTTGCCTATCATTCGAAGATCTTAAACATTAAAACACTATTATGCTTAAATATTTTCGACCCGAGTATAGGTGTAGTAGAGCGCAAAGATTATATCAAACAACATAAATAAATACCAAGACTAATATCTTTGCCTTGTATTTTGATGATAAGTTTTAGGATCCAGTTCTTTAGAGAATTCCCTGAGAGAGTAAAAACTTTATGCAATATATCGAACACACAGCGATGAGCTTGTTTCAACCCATATAGAGCCTTCTAAGCTTTTACGACATGATTCCGATTTCTGTATCCACAAACCCTCTGTTTTTGGTGACTGACATACACTTCTTGTGGCAGAATGCCGTTCAAGAATGCCGTCTTGACATCCATTTGGTAGACGGTCATATTCATATGAGCAGTATATGCGAGGAAAATTCAAATAGCATCAAGTCTAGCCACTGGAGCTAAGGATTCCTCAAAATCAATTCCTTCTTCTTGACGGTAACCACGAGTAACCAAACGAGCCTTGTTCTTTAGAATTCCTCCTAATTCATCAAGTTTCACCTTGTAGATCCATTTTAAAGTAATAACCATCACTTTATCTAGACGAGGAACATGTTTCCAGACTTCAAGACGTTCAAATTCATTAAGCTCCTCTTGCATTGCTTCAATCCAACATGCTTGAGTTAATGCATCTTTATAGTTCTTTAGTTCAACTGATGAGAGAATGGCATCGTAGTAACAAAATAAGGCTTGTTCATGAAGTTGAAGTCTTGTGAAAATAGGTCTTTCGAGTTCACCGATGATGTTGTCTAAAGGATGATCCTTGGTCTATTTAGTAATGTGTTATGAGTTACGAGCAGCAGTGTGCACAACAGTAGAAATAACATCCGAAGAAGATGCTTCAGAAACATTTTCTGGATTGTTAATACCAAAGAACATATTTTATTTTGTGTGCAACATCTAAGTCATGAGTTGTCATCTTCACACTCGTTAGGTCATGAACAGGAAGATTGGTTCGGTTCATTGATTTGTGAGGTTGACAATACTAGTGATGGTGCATCTTGTCAATCAGATGTTGAGGAAGGTAAACCGGTTATGATGCAGGCGGGTTCTTCGAGCTACTACATCAGTAATTGGAGCAAATGACTGTCAGGAGTTTGGTCGATCATCGACTTGATGAGGGGTTGGAGTAAATCATCAAACCTGTTGAAATAAAAATATCCTCATCCAGTTTCTAAGGTCGTTACAAATGTGTTAAAGGAGGAGGGTTTGGTACGAGTCCTAAACTGATTGTTGCAGGAGTCATTACATAAAGTTTTGCAAAAGTCTTGAACGTCGTGTTACGAATACATGCCATCGCAGTCAACTCTCAAAATCTACGATGAATTTTATTCATATTTATTCGTCAGGTACGTCGTTGTTAAATTTGAAATGCTTTCTTTGTGGGTGCATAGCCAATGAAAATACCAATATCAGCTTTCGGTTGTAACTTACCCAAGTTCTCACTATCATTTGTTAGATAGCAGAGTGCACCAAATACATGGAAGAAAGATAAGTCGGGAATTTTGTCATGTAAAAGCTCATATGGTATTTTGCCATGATGAAGGCGTATGATAGGAACGGAATTTAGGTGAACCATTCAGTAGCAACTGCTTTTGCCCAATAATAATAACGGCGACTTTGGATAAATCAAACATGTGTTGCGGGCAACTTATAAATTGAGCGTACTATAAACGTCTTCAACGAAACCATTTTGCTGTGGAGAGTGAGCAACATATGTTTCATGAGAGATTCCAACCTTCTTATAGTATTCACGCAAAGGTTGATTAAAAAATTCAGTTCAATTATTTGTTCTGATTCGTCGGACAGGTACTTTAAGTCGCACTTAGATCATCTTGAGAAACTTGATATGAAATCTGGAGCTTCACATCTTTTGACCTTATAGCACTTTAACCCATATAAACCGAGAGTAATCATACGACACATTGACGAGATGTACTTCTTTTCCACTCACACTAGCGACCACACATTTCCACAACGATCCATGTGCAAAAGAATAAAGTTTTTCTTGGTTGGATGTCTTCAGATTTAGGTTTGTATGTTTCTTCTTGCTTTGACCCATCTGCACAAAGCAAAACACAGATGGTCCCTTTCAAAATTTTTATCTAAGGAGACCTCGAACACAAGACCGTGGTCTAGGCTAAAATAGTTTAATATCGTCACTCAACTTCATATGGAGACAGACGCGTGCCCATCGCCAGGACTATAGACTTTAAGGACTTAGACAAGAGTACATATAAGGAAAAGACGCCAATCATATCTCCAAGAGGAAAGAGTATACAGATTGTTGCCTCCAGATCCACCGTCAATAGATGCAACGCCTTCTAGATTTACGAATGTAAGTCAGGGTACACACGAAAGTGCAACTTAAGGTTTTGAATCATAGAATTGCCTCAACCGAAGAATCATTAGTTCCAAGTCCCTTCACAATTAAACCCATAAAATTGTAACATTCCTAATATGATAATCACCATATCCTAATATCTTTGCCACATGATCATTTCTAAATTTGACTGTACCTAAAATCTTATTGACGAAATTGGTGAGCTGAGAACAATTTCTGGTCATATGCTTGGAGCAGCCGGATTCCAAATACCATAGAACAATTTGGACGACTTGCATTCATCAAGAGAGGAAGATGGAACATCAAAAACTATGGATCCCTAAGATTTACTTAGTTCCTTTTTGTTAGCAGATAGAGATTTAATATTCTTAGGTTTGTTAACGGGAACATTAGTTTTGGATTTCTTAGGTTTCCTTGAGTAAACCAATGTTACTACAGGCTTATGTGTATCACTTTTTAGAGTAGTTGGTTTTCCTAATGGAGCACTGTCACATTTGTGGTAATACCTAGTAAAAGGGACTTCCTCCTACGATAGTGAAGGTCTGACCAGTTTGTCTTCAAATGTATCTAATATTTGTGAACACTTTTCCTGTTGGTATCCAAACTTTTCTCTTTGAACTTTTCTTAACCGATTTAGATTTATTATGAGCATTCACATCATTGATAAATTCAAGAACACATAAATCATGATTATTAGAAAGCATGCAACCATTACACTTAACACATAGAAGTTTAGAATTCGCATTAAGCTTGGACTGCTGCATATTTGCATTTCCTTTAGGTTTAACAAAACATTTCTTATTTTTCAAACTAGATTTAACTGTCCTAAGGTGAACTTCTACTTTATTCTTCCGAGTACTACTTGGTGTTCGCTGAATCTTATCTTTCTTTGTATTGCCGGAAGGCTGTGATTCGCTATGCAACTAGATTTAGATGGTTTACTCCTGTAGAAGACAATGCTGGTTTATTAGAAACTAGGTTTGAGGACGAATCTGTTTTAGGGTGTGTATTTCCTAAGGATGTGACAGGCTCAATGAATCTAACTCTTTTGTCCTTGTTCTTTGGGGTGACAGCCACTAATGTGTCACCAGAATTATTAATGCTAACATGTGTTTGAGTTCCGATTTATTACTAAGCAACTCTTACCAATTTTATTCTTGTATAACTTTACAAGCAGAGTCTAAGGAATTATTTAGAGGATTTTGTAATTTTCCTTGTTCCACTATTTCCCTAAGAATCGCAGCTTCTTCCTGGTTGTGCTTAAGGTAATCAGAGTGAGCTGACTTATTGTGCAACAATCTAGGGTTTAGATATTTCACATCAATCTTAAGCATTTCTGGAGCAATAGTTTGTTCGGTTACAACATTATTAGCTATATCTTTTCCTTTAAGTTTCCTTAATTCATCCTTGAGAGCTGTAATGACAAAATCTTTTTCCTGAAGACTTACATTTAAATCAGAGATTTCTATAAACTTTTGATTGACTTGATTAACTAAAGCATCACATTGTTCTTTTGATCAAATTAGTGTTGGTTTGATCATGTCATAAAGTTGTTTATATGTTTGTTTCAAATGTTTATTCTCAGCAATAAGTTTTGACACCCTATGATCCAATTCAATATTTATCATTTCAATCTCTTCTATGTCCTTCTTGACCTTATCCTCATTCATATTTTCACTTAGAGATTTAATTCTCTCTTTCAACTTCTTTATGACCATGTCTTTCTCTTGGGACAGAGGCCTTTCAATCATGTTAATTTCAAAATATGTTCAAACTTAGAGAACTTTGATTTGAAACAGAATTTTCTCTTTGAAAAATTTCCGGATTAAGTTAAGTATCAACTTCTAAAGATATGCAATGTTTTTCAAGAGTGGAAAACTTCTGAACAGTTTATCATAAGTCTTTTTTTCAATGAAATCCTTTTTGTTTAGAAGCTTAGTCTCAAGTTTTGAAGACACAATTTCCACATTCATATCCACATTCATCAAGAAGCCATTTATCCATAAAAGAATTCATAATTATTTCACTATATCTTGTTGATACTGTTGCGCCAAGAGTCGTTCATTTTCATTTAAAACTTGATTCATTTTAACTTCAAACGTTTTTTACTCTAAACGATGTTGTCCTACAGCCTGTTCCATTTGATGAAAAAAAATTTGGACTTCAGAAAGTTCATCAATCAAATATTGATCAAATGTATTGAATAAGTCCTTCAGAGCTTTTACAAATAGAATTATTTCATCCCTAAACAAGCTTTTGTATGTTTAAACCCCTAGGAGTCCTCAGTGATGGCTGTGTCCTTGGTTCTTTCTTTGACAACCACGTTAAAACCAGCAAGAGGAGTTTTGAGTTTCTTCAAACTCGAATTGACCTATGCTGACTTAGGAGTTCTTTTGAACCATCAACTTGACTTTGGTGGGTCTACAAGAAGGACTAGGATCTAAAGAATTCATAGAATTCTAAGACCAAAAGGCTTGTTCAATAGATAATTCAGTTTGTGGAACAAATCGTTTTTCAAAATCTTGAGAAAGTTAGTTGAGAACAGCATAATCAATTGGTGTGGTAATAACTTTCTTTTCTAAAACCATTAGATCCTGTTGTTTTAAAAGCATTTTTGAACGACTCTCTTCAGCAAGCATTACGGTCTCTTCAGAGTCAGGAATCACAATAACACAAGTGTTCTTAATGACATTACCATCATAAAGCTTTGTTCCAACTGCTAAGCTTTCTTTAGATAGACAGGATTTTGAAAACCTAGAGCTTGTTTAGTGGTATGATCATAGAAAAACTATGGTTTTGTCAACATATGAACAGTTTGTGCTGATTGATCTCTTTTATAAACAATATTATCCAGCTGTTTGATCTTCTTTTCTAAAGCAATTTCTCTATCAATGTTTCTAGATTCTTTTTTCTTAAAATCATTTTTGAGAAGAGTAACTGTTTGCATTAAAGATTCCTTTTCTTTTAAATATTCAAAATGAGTTTGTTTAAGACGATCAATCTCGGAAGACTGTTCACATGAATCTGAAACATTATCTTTACTTTTTAAATCAACATTTTGTCCTTCTTTCAAAACTTTAACTTGTTCTTTATATCTTTCAAGCTCAGCAGATAAAGTATCATTGACACTTTTATTGTCCAGATTAATCTTGGTGCAATTAATTACTTGGCTTTTTAGTTGTTCTATCACAGATAATATCAGTGCATCTTATTGTGTAGATGAGTTAGAATTATGAACAACTGCTTGTTGTGATTCTGTCATATACTGAGAATAAGGAATGATATTGCTATTACTGGTTATTTCAGTCTCTGAATGGTTCACAACACTCGACTGTTCAGAAGAAGGCCTCGCCTACACATCTTGATTAATCATATTGTTATCTATATTATCAGGATTGTATACCTCAACGAGAGCATCTGAACCATAATGAGATAAATTCTCTATGAGAGCAACTTTGGCAGTGTTGAGTTCATCACAATCAGAGTCATATGCATCCAATTTTCCGCCATGGGGGAGGGGGTTGTATACCTAAGCGAGAGCATCCTAAACTATAATAGATAATTCGCCATAAAGCAACTTTGGCAGTGATGAGTTCATCACAATCAGAGGTCATATGCATCCAAAACATCGTGGCTTGGATAAGCATCATTGTGAGTAATGACATTCTGTAGCATGACCTCTGCAGTTCCAGGGATCTGCCAAAAATGCTAGTCCCCTCTCCAAGGTAGAATGACCATTGCTGAGGCTTGTACCACAAAACTTTATCCTTAAACTTATGATTATTTCCCTTTTCCTTAGGTATTAGTGCACTGTTTGGACATGTGTCCTCCCCTTGTGCAAGTTTTAACAAATAACAGTCCTTTTTTCCTAGTAGAATTGCTTTCACTTGCTCCAAGAGTTAGGACCTAGTGTACCCGTAGCAAAAGAAATTTGTCTCCCCTATACTAGTTGTAAAGTCACTCTTCCATCATTAATGGTAGCTTGTTGCCTAGAGTTTGACGAATTCCTTAGCTGGTTATTGGTAGTAGGATAGCGAAGATGGTGACACAGTAGATAAAATGACATCTAATGGTTGAATGCATCAATGGACCGTCACCGTTGCATGAACCTGGAACATTAGACCTGAGTCAGTTGGGAAATTCAGTTGTTATTTAACTGTAGGAGCATATTCCATTTAAGGAATGGATGATGGTGGAGAATAAATGTTATGGTGAACTGATGATTGATAATCATTGGATGGATAAGTGATTAAAAGAGGTGTTTATGATTGATTGTTTGAGTATTTTTGAGACTAATAAGGTGATCCATACTGTGGAGACTGATATAGTTAAACTTGTGGTTGAAATTAAGAGTTTTGGTATGAGTTTTTATTGATGAGATTTTTTAATAAGGGAGAACGGGTTCATCTAATGGGTTGCAACCAAAGCAAGCGGATCTGAGTTGCGTTCATGCATTAAACAAACTTCATTTGCATGAAATTCGTGTTGTCCCAAGTAAGCATGAAGCTGATCAATATTAGTTGTTGTCCAAAATACCCGAACCAGTTTGAACGTCGGTTTTACAATTTGCTCCAACACAGGATGAAGAGTAGTTTCAAAAACTAGGTGTTCACTTGACATTGATCCAGTTTTCACATTGTATATGTTTATGTCATAGAGATACAGTGAAAATCTCAAGTAGAAATCACGTAGTTTTCCCTCTTCTTTATAACAAACTTATCGAATTCAATCATATAGTTAACACTCTCTTTCGTTTCGTAATGAAGTTCCTTGCATGAGAAGTTAATTCTTTCCAAAGTTCTTTGGCTGATTCGAATCGCTAACAAGTGCAAAGACCTCTGTGGTAAACCTTGGAGAATATAGTTTTGTTTTGCACTGAATCACAATCAGCTTCACTTGCATCCTAGCAGATAACTTAGAGTATTTTAATGGTCTAGACATCTCCATCTCCTCAAATCTAGCCAGATGAATAACCATTTTCATGATTCCAGATTATTCGTCCATGTTGTCCTATTCATCATGTATACAGCTCCATATGCTTTTCAAGAATCGTAACATAACTTTTCCAACATATGTAATGATTGTCACACCCAAAAGAATCGTCTTTGGTCAGCAATGAGTCCGTCATTGAGAAAGTTTGTATGTTAAAAGATTACTTGTTTGATTGAACAGTGATTGAATGTAATTGTGTCGTTGTGAGTTTTCTTTTGTGTATTTTATGTCTTGAAACTATACGGGATTTTACAATTCTTGAAAAAACCGGGAAAACAAGTTAATGTTCACGGATTTACAATTCAAAGAAGAACCCGTATAAATTTGTATTTAGCAACTATGTCCAAGTGTAATTCGAAATTCGTGCAAAGGAAAAACTAAACTAATTTGGTTGCCAAGGAAACTGCTAATTCGGTTGCCAAAGGAAAACTGCTAATTCGTTGACAAAGGAAAACTGCTAATTCAATTGCCAAAGGAAAACTGCTAATTAGGTTGACAAAGGAAAACTGCTAATTCGGTTGACAAAGGAAAACTGCTAATTCGGTTGACAAAGGAAAACTGCTAATTCGGTTGACAAAGGAAAACTGCTAATTCGGTTGCCAAAGGAAAACTGCTAATTCGGTTGACAAAGGAAAACTGCTAATTCGATTACCAAAGAAACTGCCAATTCGGTCACTGCTAATTCGGTCACCAAAGAAACTGCCAATTCGGTTACTGCTAATTCGGTCACCAAAGAAACTGTTAATTCGGTTACCAAAAAGTTGTTAAACCGCCTTCCACTATGACGAAACTCAAATTTTTCAAAACACAAAAAGACTCACTTTTGATTGTTTTTTCTAATAATTTCTTGTACAACTAGTATTACTAAGCCTATAGGTACCTTAAAAATGCAAACTTTATGGTTTTTAAGCCAAAAATTTTAAAATCAAGATTTGTACTTTTTAAAGCTTTTCGAATACAAAAGATGAACAAAAATGATGTTTTTATTAAATCTAAGCTTGTACACCTATATCCTAAAGATACTAGATTAGATTTACCAAGGTAAATGGTCCTTTAAGGTACACAAAAGCTTTAAAAACAAAGAAAGAACAAGGAGGATGACGCACGGTTTAAAACAAACAAAACGAACCAAAACAAAACACAAAGACTAAGCAAATCACTCCATGGCTCTTGATACTAATTGAAGAATATCTAATAACATACTTGATAAGGGAAGGAGAGGTGGTTTTAGTGAGAGAATGGTTAGATGAACATTTTAGAGAGAGAAAGTAAACATAGAAAGAAAATGCATTAAGTGTGTGAAATAATGAACAACCAACACCCTTTCCATAGCATGGAAAGGG
>BQNB010178120.1:0-12901 GCA_026074375.1 Tanacetum coccineum
GCAAACGCGTATCGGACTAAAATAAATAGTGATCATTAACATAGTCGTACAATGACACGAAAAATGAGAAATGTTACACTTATATACTCCTGTTCGCTTGGCATGCAAGCAAAGTCTCCCACCTCCTCAAGGAGTGGGATAACCGGCCGACTAGGAGAGAAAGGGGCAAACCGCACCTTTCCTTTATTCGGTTTTTGCATATTAGTCCCTTAAACCTTTTAACGACTAATATTTATTACTTGTTAAACCTTTAACGATCGTTTGTTAAAACACTAATTAATATATTACATTAATATATTAAATACGTTGTTCTACATATTAACGAGTGCGTCCCCTTAGGCTCGAATAAATTCCGGACATATATAATTTAAATTTGTTCATATTCCAACAGCTCCCACTTGGTCATGTATAAATTATACAATAACATTGGTAAGCGTCTAGCAACACGCCAATGCTCCTAGAAATATCCGAGTGTGGTTTCATAAAGACACGGATAAATGATTTATGAATCTACAATCCCTTTGTTTCTGATACAGTGCTAAAAATAGATATGGATCAATGTCATTCTATTATTTAACGATTCTGTTTCTCGTATATGTAACTAATCAAGATTACCGAAAATCAATGATACATATCTACATGAGTTTTCAGGTACGGCCATACACACATCTGATTAATTCTACAAGGGGCCCAGTGGCATCATTCTTCAACTATTGAAGGAACAAATTCTATATTGACTACAAGTGTCAAGTCATCATGTTTCAAAATCACTTCTGAAATAGCCTTTATTAGTTATCCATTTTTCAGGATAACTTAGACTAGATCAAGAAGGATTATCCACATATGCAAGACCTACTTGCATCTCAAGTCTAAGGATTTTGTAAATAAAATCACTTACAAGATTTACTTAATGACGACGATTCATAAAGTAATATTCTTGTGTTTGGGAAATCCAATATTCATCTTATGAATATCATGTGAGTTTGGTGGACATATCTAAAATATCTAAAATATCACCAATCACTCAGAATTGTCTTAATTTAACAATATTCTCATATTGTTAATCGACAACGGATTAATTTAGAATAATAACTATTATTATTCATGGATTTATGCATGCAAATATAGGACACAATTTAAGATAAAAATAACAAAATACCAAGTATCATTATCATAAAATAAATTGTTTAAACATCCCTTATCCAAATACTAAACACAGATCTACATGAAACTACTAGCTAAACAAAGTCCCATGCTCTTAGCATGTTGAGTAAACTTTCCTTTCGGTAAAGCCTTCGTAAAAGTTATGCTAGATTGTCATTTGTGTAAACTTTAAAAAGGTTACTTCTATGATAGTGTCTGGTGCCCATCTAAACCCCGGTTCGTTGGCAAAATGAAGTGCGACTGAATTATCGCAAAACATCCTAATAGGTTCATTTATTGTTTGTACTATACCAAGTCTTGAAATAAACTTCCTAATCCAAACAGCTTCCATCTCTGCTTCTTAAGCAGCTATGTTATTCAGCTTATGTAGCAGTATTTCTTAAATACTTAAAAATATTTTTTACAGCAGTCCAGTGAAGTTCACTCGGATTCTATTAAAACCGGCTTATTATATTTTGCGTGAACGCAACATCAGGTCTAGTGCATCTTATTGCATACATAATGGAACCTACAACCGAAGCATAAGATACATTTTGCATACGCTTCACCTCTTTAGGTGTTGAAGCACCTTGTGTTTTGTTCAATTCAAGTCTTTCTTGCATGAGGATATGACTGAAACTGGCTTGTTATATTTTGGTGCGATACGCAGATTTCAAGTCTAGTGCCATTCTTTCTGCATACTTATTAGATCACACAGGCCGAAGCATAAGGTACATTTAGCATGCGCTTCACACTCGTTAGGGTTGAAGCACCTTGTGTTTTGTTCAATTCAAGTCTTTCTTGCATGAGGATATGACCACGTTTGGAATTATCTATTTAATATCTCTTTAAGATCTTATCCATGTAAGCATTTTGACCAAGTCTAATCAATCGCTTTGACCTATCTCTGTAGATTTTGATTCTAAGAATAAATGCTGCTTCCCCCAAATCTTTCATAGCAAAACACTTTCCAAGATAATCTTTTACACTTTACACTTTGTAAACTTGGAATGTGATTTTCCATGATGATTATGTCATCAACATACAAGATGAGGAATGTAACATTTCTCCCACTAGCCTTTTGATATACACTTGGCTCATTAAGATTTTGAGTAAATCCAAACCTTTTGATTTCCTCATCAAATCTTTTATTCTAGCTTTTTGATGCTTGCTTAGGACCATAAATAGATCTTTGAAGCTTGCATACTTTCTTGGGATGTTTAGGATCAATAAAGCCTTCAATTTGCACCATATAGATGTCTTCATCAAGATAACCATTTAAGAAGGCAATTTTGACATCCATTTGTCATATCTTATAGTCATAGAACGCCGCTATAGATATGAGAATCCTAATAGCTCTAATGTCAGCAACGGGTGAGAATGTTTCTTTATAATCAACTCCATATAACCCTTTGCTACAAGACGATCTTTATAGGTGTGTACAATACCATCCATGTCAGTCTTTTTCTTAAAAATCCACTTACTCCCAACAGTCTTACAGCCAGGAGGAAGATTGACCAGGACCCATACCATATTGTCCATCATGGATTGTATTTCCGCATTCATAGCTAGTGGTTCATTAAGATCCCCTAGACTATGCTCCTCCGCTTCTACATTTAGACATAAACGATCTGGAGCTCGATGTGTCCTTTCAGACCTACGAACCGGAATCACTTCCTCTTGAGGTGGTTCAAAACCTTCAACCTCTATAGGAATTTTGCTAGTGATTTCAGAAGGTGATGTATCTTCATCTTGAATTTCTTCAAGATCCATGGCCCTCCCACTGACTTCTTGAGTTATGAGATTTTTCTCAAAGAACTCAGCATACCTCACAACAACTATTTTGTTTTCAGGTGGGAAGTAAAAATAGTAACCCATTGTTTCCTTTGGGTATCCTATAAAGATACACTTAACAGATCTTTGTTGGAGTTTGTCAGGCGTATCCCGCTTTACAAGCGTCTCACATCTCCAGACCTTTAAGTAAGACAGATTAGGAACTTTTCCATACCATTATGGAGTCTTATCAACCTTCTTGGTTGGAACCATATTGAGAATGTGTGTTGCAGACTCTAGAGCATAATCCCAAAATGATAACAAAGTATGATTCTTCCTTTCAGATACCCCATTATGTTGTGGTATGTAAAGAGGAGTAAGCTGTTGGACAATTCCACATGCTTTAAGATAATCTTTAAACTCTTGGCTTATGTATTCGCCACCTTGATCTGATCGAAGAGCCTTGATTGTCTTCCCGAGTTGATTTTCCACTTCATTTTTAAACACTTTGAACGTTTCAAAGACCTCATGATTATGTTTAAGAAGATAAACATAACCATAACGACTATAATCATATGTAAATGTAATGAAGTAGCTAGCACCTTGATTTGACACATGTCTAAGTGGACCACACACATCAGTATGTATTATTCCAAGAAGATCAGTCGCTCTTTCGGGACGATGTGGAAATGATTTCCTTGTAATCTTGCCTGATAAACAAGATACGCATTGATCAAATGACTTATCATCTGTTGATTTTAAAAGCCTTCTTTTTGTAGCTTTTCAATATGTTTCTTACTTATATGAGCAAGACGGCAGTGCTATAGATAAGTAGAGTCCAAATTATGTTTGGCTCTTTTAGTGCTAACATTATAAATAGAATTAACATTTGGTACAAGATCATGCATATCAATTTCATAAATACCATTACTGGGAATAACATTAAAATAATGAATATTATTCTTAGAATTAACAGTTGGATTAACTTCCCCCCAATTCATGCAGCATGTCTTGAAAAGCTTTCTTCATAGACTTCTTTTTGGCGAAGTTTCTGAATCATCTTCCCCCCAAACCAACATCCGTATCTTGATTAGATTATGAAACGTTGATGTAGCTCGAATGATCTTCTAACATGACATTTATAGTGCACAACGGAATTTTGCAGAAGAATCATCCAATACTTGAAGTACACACTTTATCCCTTTCCCGAAGTTAAGACCGAGAACCAAAATCAATTAAGATTCAGAAATGCATTTTTCTTCCTCCAGAATAGTGCTGATGTGAGTTGCTACACCAAAGTCAACTAAGTCCTGAGTGTGAGCAATTGACATTTAAAGAGTCATCCTTTACGTATGTACATCTTACATCAACTAATACTGCTTCTATACTGTATCATGACATTTGGTCTTGGTGAATATCTGTTTGGGGGAACATGCAAGAGTTCAGCAACAAATCTTCTCACGCTTGCAGAATACTTCACACACCATACTAAGTGAAGTAGTATATACTACTTCCCCCTTGAAGTTGACATGATTACATCAAAGTATCAAAGTACACGTATTCCCCCATGATGGTTTTGAACTCTCGAAAGCATCATTGACGTGTACGACCATATACACGAGAAGTTCTTGTCATAAGCAACAATATTGAAAAGTTATGAAAGACATTGAAGAACTTTGAAAGATTTTGTTGAGACTGTGAAGTATCATTGACGTTCAGTAGCTTCAAATATCCCGTGAGAGTTCCTGATCACATCTCAACCTTTTACTCTCTAGCTAACTTACCAACCTCGTATTCTGTTAGCTATTATTGTGACCACTTGGTGAAATTTACCCGATATACAAACTTTAAAATGAAGTAAAATTCCCTAATTTTGTTACTTAAGCTTGCACTGTTGTTGATTGAAGAATGATGCAGAAGAAAGCCTCTAAGTACCCTATACCCAATCACAAAGTATATGAAAAGTACAACACCTCTTGAACATCTACATCTGCATCTGCGTGTGACACTGAGCACTACAACATAACTCCTTTAAGTGATAGCTATAACCCGTAAGTACTACAATGTAACTCCTTACATCAAGTAGACGCCTTTGTGAAATCCACTTCAATCTCAAATAAGGGATACTAGATAAACTTCGTGATAACTTGACATTAAGGTCCAAATCTATAGCCGTTTTGACGTTTAAGTGAATCTTTAATGATCGTTTTAGGAATAAGTGTTGTGTTTGCTTTGGTGTTTTTGTTTTGACTATTAGATTCCGAAATTTGGTCATATGCCCAAATTCGGTCACATGCCCACCTGATGCGCGGATCGACCGCTGGCAGTGTTTTTAGTAAACTGCTGTCAAAATGTAACAAACCGCTGGCAAGAATGTTGGCAAACCGCTGGCAAAAAGAGGCAAACCGCTGGCAGTGTTTTTAGTAAACCGCTGCCAATTTAAAGCACTAAACCGCTGCTATTTGACTTTACCAAACCGCTGCCTCTAAAATACCAAACCGCTACGAGATAGAAAACAGCTACGAGATACCAAATCGTTACGGGATAGCAAACTGCTACGAGATACCAAACCGCTAAGAGATAGCAAACCGCTATCAATTTTGACCTGGCTAAACCACTACCTTGACTTGGACAAACTGTTGGCTTGAACAAAAGAGTAAACTGCTACTAATTTTATAGCAAACCGCTACCAAGTACAAATTTAGGCAGAGTGACGTTTCTAATTAGCCAAGAAATTTTAATCTTCACGTGTACCTGTCAAACCGCTATGTAGAGGTTTGGTTTAAACCGCTATGATAAATAATTATCAAACCGCTACCAAAACCTGCCAAACCTCTACCAAATCTACCAAACCGCTATGATAGGATATAGACCGCTGACAAGTCACTTTCGAGGTGAGGACCACTGCAAACCGCTACCTGTACTCCTTTTTGTTTTCTTGTACTACTTTCGGCTACCAAACAAAAATAAGTACAAAACTAGTTTAACCTTACTCCAAGCCTATGACAAACCGCTACCAAGAACTTGAAGTTGAAAAAGAAGCTTTGTAACACAAAATAAGCCACGATTTAAAGGAATAAGCTACGCAATAAGTTGGTATAGGATACAAACTATAACCTAAGCCATATGAACATAAGGAGAACAACAACCCGTAGCTAAACCAATGAATCCAAGAACAAAATAAGCTAAAACCGTGAGCTTATTGTAGCAAATAAGCCACAAAATGAAGTACCAAAAAAGCTATGAACAAGATAAACAAGAAAGTACAAGGCTATCGTCAACCATTTTATTACACAACTAACATAAGCGAGATGCTTATAAGCTTATGAATAAGCTCGAAATAAGCATGAAAGTCACGAACACCATACAATAAGCAAACCACAAACACGAATTCCCCCTAGGCTCTGATGCCAATTGTTACCCATAAAGATTCAATCCTAAAACTAATGATCCGAAGGTCAGGGAGGATAGAAATGAAAGTAAGCCATATTATTAGAAATGTAGAGAGAGAAAGGTAAGATGTGTGTGTTTTCTAGAGAGGGAAACAACACACACTTATGAGATGTACAATGATTATCCTCTACCCATCCAGAGAAGTATGGAGGGGATATATATAGCTTGGGACACGATTTACTTACTACACTTAACATTTCTAGTCCCTATAGTAAATAAGATCACAAAAAAAACCCAGAGCACAACCCCACAGCACACACGCCACACGAATCCCAAAGACAAACCACCGCCTTAAAACACACTACCCAGAAGCGTCACAGCACATACCACTCAAATCCACACTCCCACACAGCCACTAGAAAACCAAACCAGAAACACACACCCACCCAACACAACACACACACCCACAAACCAACACCAACAAAAACACACACCAAACGCCACCAATAAGGTCCCACACTCCTCCCACAACACACCCACCACAAAACACACCAAGACACCAAGCCAAACCACATCGTTACATAACACACACAAAAACCCCACACCCAAACCATACAACCACACCCAGGCCTAACGACCCCATAAGGACACACTTCACACAACACAAAGTCCTACACAGAAAACGACAACCAGAAAACCAGCACAGCATCATCACACATAAAACCAAAAAACCTCCAACACCGTCCCAACCGGACAGCACACAAAAAACGACAACCAACAGACAAACTAACACCACCACCACACACACCACCACACCACCAACAATCCAATCAACCAAGCACCAACCACCCACACAATCAAACCAACAATAGCACAGACAACACCCACACAAACTCCACCCCCACACCACACACAATCCATACCAAACTCCACACCAAACCCAACAAGATAGACAAAACAACAAACACCCCCACCAACAACCAAACACCACAAACACAACATCAACAACAACACCCAACACCAACACACACACCACACCAAACACAAACACCAGAACAACAAACATCCAAGCCACACACCCTAACAAAAGCAAACATCACCTCAAAAACACAACCACCCAAATCCACATAAACACACCAAAAACACACACTCCCATCTACTACAAATCCACACAACTCACACTAACACCCGCCCACACACCCAAAAAATCAACATCTTCACACCATAGGAAAACTCCACCAACAATAAAAAACAAACAACGCCCCGCACCAATCCAAACACCACAAACCACCACACAACCAACACCAACAACACAACAAATCAAACACACAACACAAAATAAACATGGTAAAGATATTAAATGTAGTATAAGTTAGACAAAACCACCCGATCCACACAAGACCAACGACACAAAAAAACCACGCAATGGGATTTGGAGCGACTATTTTGTTTTGGGCGTGATATTTAGGATATTTGTGTAACCCCCCCGCGACACTAATCACAACCAAATCCACCACAACCCACACCCACCACAAAAAAACACGAACATTCTCCGTGAGAGCAACCACAAAGAACAACAGAAAACACCCGAACAACTGATCCCCTTCACACAAACACACCCAAGATCCTACACGACTCACACGAACACACACAAACATTCCAGAACAAAACCAACAACAAACTCCCCTAAGACAAACATCTCAAACCCAACAAATCCAGCTAACCTCAAACAACAAAACACATAATCAAAAAACACAGACACCACCATAACACCAACCCCAAACCCACGAGATAGCCCAACCATACAACATCAAACAAAAACACACAACAAACAACAGCACAACCCAAACGCCTTCGAACCAAAATAGAGCCACCCAACCGCCGACCCAAAACACCCGTACCACACACTAACAATCACACCCACACCACCACAAGACCAAACACACCAAACCAACACAGGCATCCCACAAAACACAAAACACACACAAAACAACAAATCAAAAGCCACCCCACCCTAGCACCACCACAACAAACCCCCAATTCAAACCACACAGCACACGCCCCCCGCCGCTACACGAACTAACCAAAACAAATACGAAATACGCCTAAGCACCACTCAAAAATACACCCAAAAACCCACACCAAACTCAACGCACATCACAAATCAACCCAAAATCACCAGCAACATATGTCAGCCCCCCCCCAAACAGGACAACAAACCCCATCAAAATATCAAACAGAGTAAACAACCAAGAAAACCTACCCAACCACATGACCCAATACCAACACACAAACCAACTCACCATCTATACCCCACAACAAACCCAAACCCCTATAGCAAACCACACCACACTAGATACGATCCTCATCCCGCCCAAACACCTCACAATCTCAGCAGCCCCCCCCATAATTTCACACACACCAACCATCACATCACCAAGACACCACCATACAAACTAACATTTTGGTTAATTTAATTCGGTATGTTAGGGTGCTAGCCCCCCACCTAAACACTCCATCCTCCAGCTCACAGCCAAATGGGAACGCTATCCCACACGTGCTCCCCCTTCCTCCTCAACAGACCAGACAACAAATCTAGCGCTCCCTACAGCACCGGCTATCTTACCACTCTCCCACCCTCAGACCCATCCTCTTATCATCCGATAACCTAGCAAGCCACCAACTCATTCGTGACCAAATACCGGCCACATCAATCACCAACACCCCCCATCCCCATCACCCTCCTCATCGGAATTTCTCCCTCCACGAAAAAGCCCGCAACACCTCCGACTAACCCCAACAACCCCCACCGACAAACCCACTATTTGCCCCACCCCCCCCCCACAGCCCTATACCCCCGACCTAAGCGAAACACCCAGCACTTGACCAACCCCCCCGCTCGACCCCCGACCACAACCCTCGCGGCCACTCCCAATCGCCACTCACTAACCCCTCTTCGCGTAAACCCCACCAAAACCCCCCCACAATACCCGCTCCGAACTCACGGCACCACAGACACCAGCCCCAAACCGACCCAAAGAGCCGCAAGGCACAGCTACTCACCAACCCCCACCCAGACCCACACACCCACTAATAACACACATTGCTCCCAACTCAAACAATTTCTAACCGTCCCCGTCAACTTCATACAGCACACACACCCTCCCTCCTCTCACAATCAGCGGCTCATACACGTCTACGCCACTGCTCCAACAAACCCCCACAACCCCCCACCCCATACTACACCACACAGAGTCACTCGCGCCGAAACCCAACCCGCACCCCTCTCAACCTATCATACGCAACCCGCACACTACCAGCACACCCTCCTCCACACGCAAAACACCCCAACCCTCAACATCCTACATTGGACATCATGCACACACCCACCATCCACAGAGCGAACATACCCGCCGGCCACCCCCACAACCCACGACCCTCACCCCGCACACACGCCCCCTTCACCCATTAACCCGCGACACACCCAGACGTCACCAAGAAGCCGTCCTCTCACACCCATGACCCACACACCGGACCCCACACACCAGCGCCGCACACCCCCCACAATACCCCAACATGTCAAACCCACTATCACTCGCTATTTAGACCCACACTAACTACTCACCACAAAACCCAGCGAAACAACACTACCCCGCTAGCCCAGAACACGACTCCCATACCATACCCCCCCCCCCCCTAACGCACTGTAGTATGTTTTATAATTTATGTTCTTTTGTGTAAACATACGCACCAACAACAACACAACGAACACCCGCAATAGTTTGTGGAAACGACACCCCCCACTCTACCCCTACTCCCCAACCCCCCAACACCTCCTGACACCTGCAAACAACTACAACCGCACCGAGACCCTTCCACCCCACCCATTCCCCAAACGTCATCACCCCCGAGCATCCCTAACCCAAAACAACACATACCTTCCGCACACACACTAACACCAAAATCCCACAAACCACACACTCTCACCCCCAAGAACGCCACAACTCTCATACAAGTCATCCTTCACCCCGAAAACTACCCTCACGCGATTTGGGTGTTGGTGAAGTTTTGTTGTGTGTTTCAACCACATAAACCCCCTCCACAAACACAACACCAACACAAAACACAACACACGAACACACACACCACACCCACATCAACTCCCACCGTAACCGCCCACAGAAACCAACCCCACTGACACACAGACTAACGCAACACATCGAACACCCACCCCAGCGGCAATCACACACGCACACACACAAACAACCCCACACAGCAGCCAACCAAAGCACACACTCACAAACCACGTGAACCCCCCTCGGACCAACCAACATACCCACACCGCGAGCCCAACTCATGGGCCCCCTAGGCCAACCTCCACCAGTGGAATTTAATCTTTCTCTAGCACAAAAAGAAAACCAAACAAAACCAATTACAAAATTCGCCAACCTTTTGATTCAAACCGCTACAATGGAGATATCTAAAGCATTAAATAAAATGCCTCGTTTACACAAAATTCCGCAACGAACAATTAATGAAATAAGCTATGAAATAAGCTAGTGAAAGGTACTAACTAAAAACTAAGCTTGGAGAATATGACGAAACTAAAACCGTAGCTTAACTAAGAAATCCAAGAGCTTAATAAGCTAAAACCGTGTAGCTTATAGAAACAAGTGAGCCACGAACAAGCTTAGATGATGTAGAAGATTTGAACTAGAAGCTTTTTAAGCCAAATAAGCAAAAAGCAAAGCAACAACCGTGATTCTTAAAATCTCAAAATAAGCTACGAGATATGCTTAAACACCACGAACACCTTAAAAATAAGCAAACCACAAACACGAATTCCTCCTAGGGCCCTGGAACAACTATGTTACCCCATAAAGATTCAAAGCCTAAAACAACCTGATCCATAGGTTGTGAAGGATATAAATAAAAGTACGCCAAAATTATTATGAAGATTAAGAGAGAGAAAAGTAAGAGTGGTTGTGAGTTTTTCTATGAGAGAGAAAACATCACACAACTTAAGAGATGTACAATATTATCGCTCTACCGCCTCCAGGGAAGTAAGCAGGGGATATATATAGCCCATGACCAACGATCTCAACCAGTTAACATTGACATTTATAGGTCCCATGCGTGTTCCGGCAAATGTAAACTAATGTAATTCAATATAAATTCTATATATATTAAAGGCTAAGCATGTCATTAGAGGTTTTGGGAGAAGAAAACAAACTGAATATATATATTAACACTCCTTTGTGTTGGTACAGGGCGTACTATATTGTATACAAATGGCGGATATTTAGATTCATTAATTGTCAGTATGTCTGTGTATGTGATTGCTCGATATAGAATGTGGATTGTATGATAGCTTGTTGATAATTGCGTTCTATTGGAAGTTATGATAGTGTATATAGATTGTAGATAGTTTTTATAGTTAAATCTATTAACTAAGAACATATGATTTATGATTACACGATAGTTTTCATTTGTTCAGTATGTGTGTATTGTATCTGCAATTCAAATTTTAGGATTATAAGATGGCACCCTAGTAGGTAAGCCTTCAATAGAAGGTATTGTTGATGTTACTAATAGTTATACAGGGGTGTTGTTGATCCGTTCATTTGTGTATTTGTGTGTCGTTCGAGGGTTTATTTGGATGTGAATTGCACATTTTGTGAATATTGTGTAAAATTGGGATGTTTGGTGTATTTTTGTGTGCTTACATATAGAATATGGATTGTGAGTATAATGCATGTAGATAGAAGCTAGTGGTAACTTTTGAATTTTGGAGCACATAAGGAAGTCTGATGATCCCTGCATTGTTATATGTGACAACCGTAAGGAAGTCTTGAACATATTGGTGTATTTATTTTGTTGTAAACCTTGCTATAGAATATGATACAGGTACTGTATAGAATATAGACATACATCTTCTATTATAACATCTTTTGTTATTAATTTGTTCTTACTTGCAAATATCATTGATATCTTGATTAGTTCAGACAACAGCAGATTTGAGGACAGAAGTAGCTTTGATGACAACAGTAGCTTTGAGGACATAGTGTCTAGCAAAGGGTCATCAAAACAATTGCTCAAATGGTACGATGATACGACAGGCGAGGACAATCCTGAATTTATATGTTTTTCCAAGTCATGAAGAAATCTTCCAGTGTAAAAGGTACCCCAATTCTACCAAGTCCAAAGAAGCCATCTCAAACAGTCATTGTTAAAATCTATGTTTCAATAAAGAATTGCATACTTGAGCTAACAAATGTTGAAACATGGGATCTATTGTGAAAATGACTTTGGGAGTAAAGAAACCTACTGCTGGTAGTTGTGCAGACAAGGATAAAGGGAAAAGAAAGCTTTAAGGTGGAAGCTGATCAAATCATTTGATCATTTTTTTTATATATCATCTAGTTCTTGTTAAAACAATATGTATACCGGTAACCTTATGCTAATTTTTTGGTACTCTGATATGTATGCTAGGTTTCTTTAGGAATGAAAATTGTATGTTAAGTAATGGAATTTCTATGTGTTTTGTTTTGATGAAAAATAATTGTTGGAAACAAAACCAACGGGACAAATG
>BQNB010178121.1:0-10846 GCA_026074375.1 Tanacetum coccineum
CACAAGAATACAATTTAATTCAACAATAAAAGCTCCAATATTATTATTACAAATAATACAAATACTCTCCTAGTATTAGTGTTACAAAACCTTGAAGCTATGACATAATTATACGACTAAGATACATAAAACTCTATGCTCTAGGACCTCCTTTTATACACCAAAGAGTCCTAGTCGATTTACAATATATTACAAAAACTTAAAATATTCTTAAAGATCTATTATATAAATAACAATCCTTATCAACTAAGTAAACTTGATCTTTAAGCAATCTTTATCTTTTCTGGGTAGTCTTTATCCTTTCAGCAGTTGTAATCTTTCAGTAGTTGTAACTTTATACCAATAGCATTAACTCTAAACACTAGCAGTAGTAACTTATACACCAGCAGCATTAACTATGTACAAGCAATAGTAACTATTTAGAATATTTTCTTCAATCTTCACCAGCAGTAATAACTTTACTCTAGCAGTACTAAGTTACACTACCAGTAGTAACTAGCAGTAGTAACTTACACTAGCAGTAGAAACTAGCAGTACTTACTACTTAGCATATTTTTCATTAAGATTACTAACAACACTAATTTATGCTTAGCGACAGTAACTAATACCTTAACAACAGTAACTCTAAGATCATCAAGAAGCCTTTTAATCCCAACATGTCCATAAGTACGTGATCTTCATTCCATATTTGTAGATTCTCTTGGTTACAGCGTAACTGGATAAGGTGTTACGCCGTAACTATAACTTTGACAAGATTTCCTTCCAAATATATGGTTACGGCGTAACTAGATATGGTGTTACGCCGTAAAGTCTTCCTTGATCTTTGTACTTGCTTTATTTATGTTACGGTGTAACCATTATTGGTGTTACGCTGTAACATTCTTTAGAATTTACAATTTAAGTATTTTTTCCCTTGTTTCTTTTCACTTTCCTGCATTTCTCCTAAAAACTACAAAACAATAGAAAATATCTCGTTTTCAAGTGTTAGTGAAACATTTGCAGATAATATAGGGGGTATTTTGCCACCAAAAAGCATTAAATATTTGATGTTATTAAATATCCCCCCACTTGACTTCTGCTTGCCCTCAAGTAGAACCTGTTAGAATATTTCATAAAAAGATTTCTCGAGAATAACTTCAAGAAATGAATTTATAAAACTCTTATGCTAGAAAACATCAAAGCCGAACACCTCACGAGAAGGGGATAAAAATTCACTCAGCTCTCCACTAGTCTAAGTGTTTCATTTTCGAGGTGATCGCTCAATTGCACAGTCATAGCATGTATTCTATCATAAGCTTGGAAAGTACACAAATCTGCACCAGTTAGAATTAGGGTCTAAATAATTTTAAAGATAACAAGGGTAATATGGATTTAAAGGGTGATAAAGGGATTAGGATAGACATGGAATGCATATTTAATGGTTGTTAATATAAAAACTGTTATCCCACTAGTTTAATCCATTACACAACAATAATCTATACCAATATGCTAGAAAATAAGAAATCTTAGAGAGAGAAAGTAGAGAGAGAAAAACTAGATTAGAGAAAATTGGAAAGTTACATAATAATGAGATCGTTGCGGGAGTATGCTACGCCATTTCTTCACTAGGTGGCTTCGAGTTTGCACCACCTTTTATACTTCGGTATTCTTTATAGTTGCACCATCCCTAAAATTACTAGGTGGCTTATAGTTGCACCACCTTTTTACTTAGTTGGTTTTGTAACATGTAACCAACATCAGGAGTTTATATCACTAGGTGGCTTATAGTTGCACCACATTTTTTTACAATACTCCTGTATATAACATATAACATATCCCCCTACTTGAGATAAACAGTATCGAAAGTGATAATACTGGAGGGTCTTCCATGATCAAAATGATATATCATCAAAGTAAGTGCCAACATAAAGATAAATATAGACTACAAGGTTGGCTAAGACAAAATGGTGTAACGAAACACATAATAATCGTGAAAACACAGTTTGGCTCAACAAGGGTGATCTAGGGGTATCTCGCACTAATAATGCGTGCAACAAAAGGGTTTTAACACGGGAGGTCGACAAGTCAGTGTGACAAGTCGATAAACACACATACATACCCATATGGGCTATTTGGATGAATTCCTAAATGTTGCCTTCTCGAATCATCTATTCCTGCTAATCAATTAGGTCTCGAAATGATGTACATGCCAAGTTCTAAAGTCTACAATACTACCAACACACTCAATATTTTGGTGGATTTTTTAATATGTATGAATACAGAATATCAGGCTTAAACCTCACCAAGTAATAATAAAGGGTAAATGTGCATTCGGCAAAGATTGATTCTAGTTTAGTTAAGAAAAACATGTCAAAAATTTTAAAATTGGCACCATTTTTCAAATAAAACTAGAAAATCGAAGGCAAATATTAGTCAAGTGATAATTCTACTCCCATCTCCCCACTTGATTTGGACAATGTCCCTATTGTACAGTAAGGAATTGAAACATAATGGAAAGAGTAGAATTAGAACAAGAAACTCCCCTGGATTTTGCTCGATATGATAAAAAGACAGCATGCTCTAAGCCATGCTTCATGTTTGCTTCTTCCAGCAACATCCACAATCACAAATATCTCATAATCACTTTGCATGGTAATCTAACTAATCCCGGATTTAAATTGTGTTCCTGTAGCCAATAAATGAACTAAACACCCCTCTATGTGCATCATCTTGTAAAAGCTGCTAGAAAAATAATACCAAAAGAATAAATCCGGCAAAAAGAAAGATACCAAAATGTACATAATAATAATACAATCCTAACTCACTTTCGTAGGAATCATGGTTGCATTTAACGTATGCAACAAGCCTTTTAAACCTCCTGGTGGCCCAAGTGGACGAGTGAAGTCTCATGAGGGTTTCCAGAGAACATACCTACAAAGTTTATTTAATGCATAGGATTAGCGATGTTTCAAACTTATTTTTATGTTTTCAGAAGAAGGTTAATATATATATATATATATATATATATATTAATATATATAAACATATATATAATATATGATATATAGAATATATATACATATATATACAGTATATATAAATAAATCGAGTAATAATTTAAAAAGTTTTGGTTTGATATGTTACGGCGTAACCATATGAGGTATAACGCCATAAATGAAGTGATTATGGCATAACCATAATTGTTACATCATAACTGCTGCTACTGTAGCAATGTTACCACATAATTACGAGTCGAGCCGGTCTTGATTTTGACCTCTTTGTTACTGGAACCTGCACAATAAAGTGAGAAACATGCAAACCAACTAATATGTAAAATTAAAGTGAAATAAGACAAAACAAAATTCAAGAAAACATGTGGTTGCCCTCTTACAAAGCTCTTGTTTTTTTGTTCGAGTCTCTAGCTTGTACACCACCCTTATTTACTAGGTAATAGGGTGTCCATCCCTTTTCTTGGGATCAAGTGTAGGTGGAAGTAGCAATAAACATCATTCGGGTGTTTATTTGCTACAGGGTAGAGAAATGATGATTTAAGACCATATCTAGAAGGAGATTTCATTTCCCTATCTACCTTACACGGTTTATTTGATGACTTGTATGATTCAAATATTTTGTATAAGGGACTTATTGGTTGAGTATGAATTAAAGGCTCGGGTTTAGTGATAACTGAATGCACCTGTATTTCTGTAAAATGAGGATCTTCAATAAGGAGTCTTTCAGGCTCCTCAAGATCCCTAGTGGGATCAGCCTCTTCATCGACCATGGCTACATTCAAGACTTGTCTTCCAAAAGTTTATCCCAAAATAGGTTTAGTAGCCGTTAGATACATATCTACGTTAGGCGTGGTGTGTGTTTGTAGGTTTTGGGAATCAAAGTGTTGTATAACATCTTCATTAATGTCAGTAACTTAAGGTGTGAGGAATTGCTTAATTCATTCTACTCTTAAACCGTAATTTCCCATATATCAAAAGTATCCCTATCATCTCCATCATCCTCCCGATCCTCCTCCAAATCATTATCCTGTTTCCAAATACTATCCTGAACTATATCTTGCCCCATTCGCTTCATGTTTTTAGCTCTTATTCTAAATAAGTCATCCAATATCTTATTAAATTCACAATATTTCTTATCCACATGAGTGTTAGGTGTGTGTGGTGGTTGAGCGGAAATTTAGGGTGTGAAACCATATGAATGATTATTTAGTGGATTCTTATCTAGTCCCTGTTTAGCAACGTATAGATTATATTCTGCTATAGTCATATTATCAATGTCCATATTGCTCACATTCGTAGATAAAAAATAATTATTGGGATAGGGTTGAACATGTAGGAAACAAGGGTGTGAAGGAGTTAAGCTATGAGAATACGGATAGCTAAAAGTCTTACTCTTATTCCGGTGAAAAGAGTCAACATCCGCCTCATCATAATTAGTTGGACTTCTTCTGGATCGAATATTATCCCATAACCGCCTTTCTTTCGCAGCTTCATATTCTAAGTACTCGTTAAGCGTCATGTTCTCAATATCAGGCTTCATTTTCATGATTCCTGAAATTTAAACACAAGATACGAGTAGATTGTGCTTTTACAAGAAAAATAAATAACAAGAAATTGAAATATATACAAAACTCAAATTTAAAACCTATTTAGCTCCCTGGCAGCGGCGCCAAAAACTGATTGCTATTTTTCTTATAAATAATAGTTTACCAAGTGTAAATTCATAAAACCTGTTCACACTTACGAACGCACTAACGGGCAGAGAACCCGACCGTGAGTAGTGTAGTTTTGGTAAATCCGAGGTCATCCCAAAAGCTAAAGGGCGGTTACAAATATGAGTTTAAATTGGTTGTCACATTTAAAAGCAGTTTTAGAATAATTGAATTGTAAAAGAAAGAAAACTTAAAAGAAATGAACTAAGTATGATTAAAGAGAAGGATACACGGTCCTAATTACCTTTTAATTAACTTAATGATTCACTTTTTTCTATTATATGGGAAAACAAGGATTGAATGGTCATCTAATCGTCACTAACCTCGCGAATCCTAACATACTGGTCATACTAACCGGAATTTTGTCCCACAGATCATGGTAAGCGAGCATCATATTTGGCATTCTTATGGTCAAAGTAATATAACCAAATAGATAACCATAATTAACAAGAAGTAAATAACTCATAAGAATAATTAATAAGATAAGCTTAGCCGAAAATTGTATTCATACAATCAATATCATCATCAATTAATGAAAGTAATGAAAACATGATAATCGAACCAAACTAATATGATGATGATGATCGGGATCGGATTCTTTCTTCTTGAAGGGCTGAAGAGTGCTGAAAAATGACTTGGGGAGATGTCCCAGTCTTCCCCTCAGATGGGAGGGAGAAGGATGATCATAAGGCTGATACGGCCCCTAATAAAAGTTTTCTGATAGTTTACGGTGTAACTAGATTCGTTATTTACGTATGAACACCTTGCTGAAGTAGACATTTCCAAAATATAGCAAAAATAAACTTTTACGGCGTAACTGATTCCGATTTGTTTACGCTGTAACCATGATTAGGATACGTTAAATCTCCAACATGTCAGTTTTAATATCCTAACTTATTTGTTTGTTATGCGTAACAAGACGAGGCAATTTTATGGCGTAATCTATGTGTTTTGGTTTACACCGTAAACCTTCTGCAACATTGTAGTTTTTTTTTTTTTTTTATTTATTGCAATCTTGTGGCTCGTCAGTTGTGATCCGGCTCTAACCCAAAACATGAAAGTTGTAGATATCACTTTCCTCTATTCATGGCCGCTTGAATCAACTTTAAAACATTTAGTATGAAGAAATTATGGTCAAAATACTAGAGCACATTTCTTGAAGTATCACAGGAGCATTTCTTCTTCGGCTTCGTTTCCTTTTATAGTAACTCCAAATCATAAGCGGATAACTTCTTATATATTAATCTTTCGTAGAAGTATCCATTAATCACATCTTTTCACTCCAATGCCTTGTTTAGTGTCCAATTCTCGTGTTTCTTGCAACTTACTTGCATTTTACCTGAAAACAACAAAATAACAGTAAATGTATCAAATTCAAGTGTTTCTAGGATAATTGCAAGTATTTTTAGGGAATAATTGACACTAAAAAGTATCATATCATTTGATGTTAACAATATCTGACTGTTTTTAGGGCCTTTCAACTCTTCACCACATCTATCTTACTAGGGTCCATGTGAATGCCGTTGCTGTTGGCCACGTGTCCTAGGAAATGTACTTCTTGTAGCCAAAATTCACACTTAGAAAATTTGGCAAACAACTTTTCCTTCTAAAGCAGCTCTGGGACTAACTTCAAATGAACCTCGTGATCCTCCTTAGACTTCGAGTAGATCAAAATGTCATCAATAAACACAATGACATACTTGTCAAGATATGGCTTGCACACCTGGTTTATTAAGTCTATGAAAACCACTGGTGTATTGGTTTACACAAAAGGCATAACTGTAAACTCAAAGTGTCCATACCGCGTCCTAAATGTCGTCTTTAGAATATCTGCTTCATGCACTCTTAGTTGATGATAACCGAAACGAAGATCTATCTTAGAGAAATAATGCGAGCCTTGTAATTGGTTGAATAAGTCTTCGATCCTTGGAAGAGGGTAATGATTCTTAATGGTCAGCTTGTTTAATTCCCAATAGTCTATACACATCCAAAATGAACTGTCCTTCTTTTTGATGAAAATTACCGGTTCTCCCTACGGAGAGTGACTTGGTCGAATAAAACCCTTGTCTAGCAACTCTTGAAGTTGTTCAGACAATTCCTACATCTCTGAAGGTAATAATCGATAGGGAGACTTCGCAATCGGCGTCGCTCCAGGAACTAAGTCTATGCGAAATTAAACTTGTTGTTGAGGTGGGAATCCCGCTAGATCTTCAGGAAACACCTTAGGAAAGTCTCTAACTATTGGGATATCATCTAATTTCTGCTCATCTATTATTCATATTCTTAAGGGATTTCGTGGCTCTCCTCGGTTCTTTTCTCCTTAAACCAGGAATGTCTTGCCACTTCCCAAAGGTATCCTAACCACTTTCTCATGGCAAACTATCTCAACCTTATGTCTAGACAACCAATCCATTCCTACAATAACATCAAAACTTCCATTACCAAACGGTATCAAGTCTATAGTAAACAGGGAATCTCATAACTCTAGTATGCAACCACGGATAATCCTATCAGTTTCTACCTTCTTACCATTAGCTACTTCAATCACATAGCCAGGTCTTAAGGTACTAGGTTTCACATTTAATAAATGCACAAATTTAGTGGAGATGAAAATAAAATCAGCTCCAGAATCAAATAGTACGGTAGCAAATAAATATCGAACAAATTCTAGGACAGCGAATAATACGATTATCAACATATGCAAATAGATGCATATCAAATGCCATGAGAATCCTTTAAAAGAAAGGATAGAATATATGTACTGATGGGAAACGCAACGAAAGAATCAACAAAGCGTACAACGACAAAAGAATTACATATCGAATAATGATACCTATCAAGATCAATAAATAAAAAGAATAGAACTTGTACCAATAATCGATTTTACCGGAAAGTACCAATTAAACATGTTTTTATAAAAATATATCAAAATAATCAAGATCATATTGATAATATATATAGTAATATAGTATATATATATATAAATATATAATAATATATAATATATAATAAAATATAGATATATATATATGTATGTATAATCATTTTAAATAAAGAAATTATTTTAAATATAATTTCTGTAAAACTCATCTTTAAACATGGTTTTCATAAAAAAAATTCAAAGACAGTTATCTAAAGGTGTGTCGCATCTTAACCATATAAATCATTTTAAACATACTTTTCATAATAAAATAAATAAAATTTATCAAAAACATGCAGATAAAAATAGTATCATATCTTATTCGTACCTCCTTGGTCTGATTTGATCTTGTTAGAACTCCATTTGAGTGTGTAATGAAGATTTGAGGTGTGTTTGAAAGGGTTGCATGGATTCGGCTTATATAGGGTTCAAAAACCCTTGGTGCCCAAGTTTTCTTGGTGGCTAAGGGTTGTGGCTTTAGGGTAATGACTAATGAAGTCTATAGGGTGAGTATTGTGAGCTAGAAATGTAGCTATGCAAGGTGTTGGAGGTTTAGGGGGGTTCGACTACAAGAAGGTGACAAGGAGGTGATTTTGCAAACTTGGTGACCAAGGTGATGATAGAGGTGCTTGTGTGCTTGCTTGGTGACATGGTGGTGAGGTCATAGAGGTGCTTGAGGTGCTAGGTTGCTAGATTAGGTATAAATGGGTCAAAAAAATGAAACAAAGGGGTGTCGGGTTTGTTTAGGGTTTCAGCTTAGGATTTAGGGTTTTAATTCGAGTTAGGATTAGAGTTTAGGATAGATTAGGGTTTAGGATTAAGGTTTAGTATTAAGATTAGGGTTTTGGATTAAGGTTTAGGTTTTAGGATTAAGGTTTAGGGCTTAGTTTTAGGTTTAAAATGAAATTAGGGTTTTAGGGGTTCGTTTAGGGTTTAGGGTTTTAGATTAGGGTTTTAAGACGACTTAGGGTTTAAGTTTAGGGTTTAGGTGTCATGCATTAAGTGCTTGTACTTTGTGTTAAAGTGGTGGTAAGGTTTTAACATGATTTAGGAGCTCAAATAACCTAATTTAGCTTTCTTGCATTATTGACTTGTACATTAGGCTTTAGAAAGTTGTAACTTGATTTAGGAGGGAAAAAGATATTCAAATGTTGTACATTGTACACTTGTACACATGCTTGAAGGCTTGCACATTCATTTTATATGTATACATTACATATAATTATGGTTTTGATATAAACGTTAACGTTTAAAGCTTGTTTTGATATAACATTTTGAAAAGTACGTTAAATGGATAATGTACTTGGTAAAAATGATATTAGGATATAGACTTGACATATTAGGATGTTTACATGATATAAACATAGATATAGATGGCACTGATAGAGGTTGCGTGAGCTCGTTTACTTTAGAGATGCAGGTTACGTTGCATAATGAGATAAAACAAAAATTTCCCTGTAAAATGTGGTATATATAATAGATGGATATTACAGTGCATCTAATTTAATAGATGGATAAGTACATTGATGAAAATTGTAGGTTGTTATAGTCTTCCTCCCTTAAAGGAAATCTCATCTCGAGATTTAGTTGGATGCCGGAGTGATGTTTGAAAACAGATGTGGATACTTGGTACGAATTTGATCTTCGCGTTCCCATGTAAATTCTGGTCCTCTTTTAGAGTTCCATCTTACTTTGATTATAGGAATACGAATTTGTTTCAGTTGCTTGATGACAAAGAGATAAACTCAACCCTTTATATATATTAAATATAATAAATATATAAATATATAATAAGAATCAAAAATCTCAATTCTAGTAAACCGTAAAGTAAGATTCCCCGTCTTATCCCAACGAGGGGAATGCAATTGAAAGTCGAGAGTCGTTTTGATAATCGATGCTTGAATGGAACAAGATTTTGATTGGTTTTCTAAAACTATAGGAAAAATAATGCAAACACTTAAAAACAATTAAGGCAAAATTATTTTAAACTAAAAATGCAAAAGGGGAATCCTAAAAACTAAGGCAAATATTAACCCTAAAAATGCAAGTTTAGTTTCTAAACCTCTAAAATGACAAAAGAAAATTTTCTTAAAAAGATTTATATTTTGTTTTGACTTTTTTATAATTTTTTATGAATTAAAAACCTATTTAATCAATTAAAATTTGAGAAAATGACAAATTAATACCTAAAAATTCCAGAAAATGTTTTTCTACTTTAGAAAAGTCTAAAATGTGATAAAAACTCAGAAAAATATTTTTCACTACTTTTTATAATTAAAAACTAACTTCTAAATTTAAATTAAAAAGCTAAAAATGAAATTTAAAATCTAAAAATGATAAAAATGATTTTAAACTTTGTAAACCTAAAACTATTTATTCTAAATCTAAAAACTATTTTTTTGTATTTTTCTGATTAATTAAACTATTTTTAAATGATTTTCTAAAATTTTACTCTTCGAAAAATGAATAAAAATAACAAATAAAGTTGGAAAAATATGAAAAATTGCAGGAAAGTCCTAAAAGTTGTAAATATCCTAGGAAAAATAAGCTGGTTAAGCCAGCTTATCGAATAAGCTAAGAAAAAGCCAAAATAAGCTGCGAAGTGCTTATGGCTTAAAGAGCTCAAAATGTGTATAAGTAATTAATTTTGCAACTTAAAACCGAAAAAGACCCAAAGGCGAGTGGTAGTGTGTGTGTTGTGTAAAAACGTTTGGTGAGTAGGGTAGAGGTCCCGGGTTCGAGCCTTGCTCACCTGGGACTTCCCCTAATCCCAAACGTTTTTGTTTTTGCCATTTTTTATAACTTTTTAGAGAGCTTAAAAATAAGCAACTTTTACAAAACCACTTTTTTTATAAACCAAAAATAAGCACTAAAATAAGCTATTAAAGTGACAGAATAAGCCTTTTTTTACACTAAGCCTTTAATGCTAACTGTTAAGCTATTTTAAGCACTAATAAGCAAATGAAAAAGAGAAATAAGCTAACACAGATGATAAACTATATCTAAAAAGCACTTTTGAACAAAAATAAGCAACTAAAATAAGCTAGAATGACAGAATACTTGAAAAGCTATAAAACTTAAGATTTTTAAGCTAAAATGCAAATAAGCTTAAATAAGCTCCAAACTGAAGGAAATAAGCTAAAATTGATTTAAGCTAACCTAATAAGCTAAACTAAACCTAAATTAAGCAAATGCAATAAGCTAATAAGCCTAAATAAGCAAAT